>JAJVSH010000148.1:381503-432498 GCA_021460005.1 Tetramorium alpestre | reverse complement strand
CCCGAGAGCGGTCAATCCTGTGGGTGCGACCGCGCGATCTCGACCGAGAGCGAGATCGAGAGTGGTCCCTCCGATACTTACAGTGCTTCGGAGACCGAGAACGGTGCTTATGCGAATGTTTACCCATCTTCCAGTAAGAGAAAGGGAATAAAATACGAAAATCTGTATGCGAACTTGTTGACTTTACGGCAACAGAAAACACAATGGGCAACGCGCGCCGCCAGATGCGCGGGGTTGGTGCGCCTGACCCGAGGCGCGAGTTTTTCTATTACTAGTGCAGGATTTGAACTCTGTTGTCTAAGGCACGCAGGAGCGCGACTACATTATAATTCATCCGGACGAGGCCCTAAGACATAATTTCTATTATAATAATCAGAATATTTGATCAATCCTACAATATTTTTCTGATCAAATATTCTGGTTATTATAATAGGAATTCTGGATATTATAAGTTATAAAGTATTGAGTTCTATTATAATAACNAGAATTTCTATTATAATAACCAGAATATTTTATTAATCCTACAAGATTTTCTGATTCGTCCGTTTTTAACTAGAATATTTTTTCATTGTAAGATACAAACTGTCTTCTTTATTCATTCATATTAAATAGTGATTTTTTTTTTAACTAATTCGGTAAAGACTTAGGTGTTTCTTGCAACGTGACGTCATCTCACTCAGTGCTTCTGTATCAACGCATTCTCGCGCATTCTCTGCGTTAATCGCGGCATAGTATCCGGAAGAGCGACAATTAATAGCACGCTTCTGTCATAAGAGCGCTGGAGCACTGGTGTAATCCGATTGGTCGTATCCGAGTAGCGCGATTCTGCCTGATTAAATGCATGAAACGTAACGATTCGCCTTCGTCTGCTTCGCTCCTCGGAAGTCCCGAACGCGTCGCGGCGCGAAACGGTAGGTATACGTACAAAGCAACGGCTTTGGGGCTACGAGTTCTCGATTCTGCGATACCGGAACTCCGGGGAATCACGTAGGAACGCACCGTAAATCACGAGTGCATCGTGCCTTCTTCTCGGTCGTCGGTTGTGTGCCATCCCTCGAACGCGGTCGGATGCAGTCGCGTTCCGTCCGCTCTGGCACTCGCGTCGAGATGAGCATGAATCGCCGCGCGTCGTCGGACGTTCACCTTTAAGCACTATTAGTTATCGTACGTTAAAAAAAGAGACTAATTGAACAAGTGGCATTCCGACTGATTGCACGCTCGCGTAATTATTTGAGCGCAATTCGGGTTGTTCGAAGATTCTCGTCAGGTTTTTAAAAGTTTCAAATCGACGTTAGGTGATTCAAAGAATCTCATATCGTCCTCCTTTTCAAAGCTTAGCGATTTAAAGAAGTTATGCGTGATATCGCTCACACACAATCTCGTTAATTTTTCTCATGGAAACCTTTACTTTTTTGATCTCCAAAAATTTTCTTCAATAGTATTAATTATCGCACGCGTTAAAAAAAAAACTAATCAGACATCCCAACTGATCGCATGCTCGCGTAATTATTTCGCGAGCGAGCGCAATTCGGGTTGTTCAAGAATTCTCAGGTTTCCAAGGCCGGTATTCGAAGTCAGTTCTCATATTAAAAATTATCTTAATACAGTCTTAAAATGTTCTAAACCAATTACAGAACTATATTAGTGTTTTAAGACATTGTTTAAGATGATCTTGAAATAAGAATTGAATACCTAAAAGTTTAAAATCGGTTTTAGGTGATTCAAAGAATCTCACATCGTTCTCATTTTCGAAGCTTGCGATAAAAAAAAATTATACATATCATAATTTTTTAAATTTTTTTATAGAAACTGTTTTTTCACCTCCATAAAATATTTCCTTAAACATTATTAATTATCGCACGCATTAAAAAAAGCTAAACGGATAAATAATACTTCTGATTGATTCGTAATCGTTTGAGCGCAATTCGTATCATTTGAGGATTCTCATAAAGCTTTAAAATCAACCTTGGATGACCTGAAGAATCTCTTGTTTTCGAAGCTTATTATTTAAAAAAAAAGTTATGCGCGATATCGGGATCTTATTAATTTTTCATGGAAATCTTTTACTTCTTTTTCTTTCACACTTATGGAAAATTTCGCAACGATTCTTCAATTGGAAACACAAACTGAATGTTTTTGTTTCAATGTGTATTTTACTCGTTTCTTCTTGACAGTCGCCCGAGTTTGTCGACAAACTTCCGCTCTGATGACGATACGCTTTCCATTCTGAATTTCCACGATCGCATCGCGCGGGTGCGTGACGCTAATTCGATGTTGATTTTCATGTAATTGTTTTTATTCAATTAATTGTGTGAAAGTGGGTTTTCCTGAGGATCGTCTTTCGGACCGTCGAACTCGACGAACAGAGAGAAAGTCTCACGGATCGAGGAGCATGTTTATCGTCTACAATTATCTCGGAACTATTCCAAATGAGTGAAATATCGATAGGAAACACAGCGAGATGCATGCGAATGCGCAAACTTATTGTAAGAAGTTACAAACGTGAATATACGATGAGAAAAGAAAGATAAAGAGGGAGAGGAGGGGTTGAAAGGGAATTAAATTGAACTTAATGTTAATTTAATTTATTTCTTATAATTTCTTAACAGATCGTTGAACTTAATTTTAATTTTGTTTATTTTTTATTATAATTTCTTAACAAATCAGAGAAAGTAAAATCGTATTAATAACATTGTCTGATAAAATTTGATATTTTTTTTTAACATAAATGTGAATAGTTATTTTCAACGTATTTTTTCCTGCTGAACATAAATCCGTTATCAAAATTTGATTATTACGTCACAATTTTGAGGAAAAATTGCGTCAAAGTGGCCAAAAATGACGATTTCGAGGGATTCCATAACATTATAGCGCCGGTACTAAATTTTTTTTCAAATTTTGTTCATGCCATGTTCGAAAATATCAACTTTTAGCTTTAAAATGCATTTTGTTTCGTATCGATATAATTTTTTCCTTTTCTAATTATAATAATGTAAAGAGAGCTCTTTTTCCTATACATGAAAGACACATACAAAAGACATTTTATTTTATCTTACTACTGCATTATGTGCAAAATAAGTGCTGTTAGATTTAAATAATATAACAGGTGTGCGCGTCGCTAATGCATTCTTCACTACAATAAACACGCTGCTTCGTGTGTAGTCTCATTGTTACACAGAACTCGAAATATCTTGACAATGAAAATATCGAAACAAAACAAAATGCATTTTAAAGCTAAAAGTTGATATGTTCGAATGGCATGAATAAAATTTGAAAAAACATGTTTGAAACAAATTTGAAACCGGTGCTACAACGTCATGAAAACTCTCGAAATCCATTTTTGGCTACTTTAATGCCACTTTTTTCAAAATTGTGACGTGATAGTCAAATTTGGATAACGAGATTCGTGTTTAGCAGGTAAAAATACGTTGGAAATTCGAGACTGTTCACATTCACGTTATAAAAATGGTGGACAGTGTAATTCGCGGAATCTACGCGAGCGAAATCGAATAGTCAAATTTATTAAAATATTAAATAGGAAAAGCATTAGTTTGTAAGTGTTGGTTAGTAAAAATTAAATTCCAATTACAAGAATAAATCGTGTTAAGCGATTAGAAGATCCAAAAGATCTATGAATCTCTAAATAATCACACATATAATAAACCAATTTTTCAAGTATAATATAAATCTTGTGTGAATTCTTTAGAAAACTTTGTGCCAAGTGTTTCAATTAAAATGATGTAAAATCATCTAAATAATTGTTTTTTCTATTGATCTGAATGTAAATTCAGAGAAAAATATAGTTACTTTTGAACCAACCATAAGTTTAATATTTCTAATAACAAATATTATTAACTTAAGTAATAAGATTAACTGCATCATTATGTTAATTATAATTATCATTAGAAATATTATAAAATTGTGGTTGGGCCTAAAAGTAACTATATTTTTCTTTCGGTATATGTCATAATTCTTCCACATTTCTTAATTTCTAATGATGATTGTTTTGACGCTGCTTAAATAAAACGTTGAGAAAAATAATTCTCTCTAATTTTTCTTCTGACCGCACAATGACATTTTTATTGCTCGGCGATAATTTACTTTGCATTTGAATAGAAGACGGTTCTATTTTTCACATATAAGAGTATTTGTCTATCGAAATTCAATATCTCTCTCATCTTACGCCGTCGCAAAAACTGTCGGCGTGATAATGTTCATTCAGTCAATTATACATATAGAATAAAAATACACGTGCGACTTTAAATCTATGTACATAAAATAAGTGCTACTCGCTATAATTAACATATCGTGGGTAGTCTTCAACTTTGGATCTTTTAATCTTGCTTGTTTTTTTTAGCAGTCTGCTGTTTATGCAATGCGCTTCATGGATCTTACATGACAACCGCAACTAATTGTGTTAGAAAATTATATTTTAGTATTCCTTTAGTATTCCACACAAGTGGTTTGAGTGTTTACACTGAAAGAAAAATATAGTTACTTACTTTTGGACCCAATCACAGTTTTATAGTATTTCTAATGATAATTATGGTTAACATAATGATGCATATAGTTAAGTTAATCATATTTTGTGTTAGAAATATTATAACATTACGGTTGGGTCCAAAAGTAACTATATTTTTCTCTCAGTGTACACTCTCAAGTAGACACGTGCTATTCTCAATATAATTTTTTACGAGAATTACGCGAGCGTGCGGATAAACGCTCTTTTAATTAATTTTTTTTAAATCCCCGTGCCTCTTCGAAAGGATCATCGCTCGCGCTGCAATTTCCGTCGGACGTTCCGCGGCTCAAGTCCGATCATCTGCCCGGGTGCTGTGTCCAGATCGAGCATCGCAACGGGGAGACGTCGATTCGTGCTCCGCGATTCGGAGCGGACCCTCGTGCGGCTCGCGGCGGGCCCCTCGTCTCTCGCGTGATTCAGAAGGTCACGCGCTCCGCTCCCCCTTGGAGCGGCGTACCTTGAAAAACGCATTCGAATGCATGCACGCACGCACGCATGCATCACGGCCGGCGCGTCGTACCATCATCGCCGCGCAGCGGAGTCAGTGAGTCAGTGAACCGTCTTCAGTGGTGGCGGTGGTGGCGGTTGTTCGATTCGGCTCGGCTCGGTTAAGCCGGGTAGTTACTTAACGTGTTGCGGTAGAAAGTCGACGATAGTCGACGACACCGGATCGACCGGACCGGATCGTACACGGTACCTACACAAATCGCCGCCGAAATCACCGTCCGGATCCTTCGCTCTCCCGCGAGCGATCTGCGGAGAACGCCCCGATCCATGGATCTTACGGGCCGCGCGATTCATGGAACCGACGATCCCGCGACGCTGTTGAGCATCGATCCGATCGTGGGAAACGAGCATGACACCGGCGAGCAGCATCTGATTGATTGACAGACGTATAGTGTGCATAGAACAGTTATTTTTTTTTTTCCTTTTTTTGCTCTTGAACCGGATCTCTTCGCGTCGAAAGCGAGGATGGACGGCCTTATCGAGATCTTTCTCTTTTGCGGAGTACTCTGCTACTTCTTTAATCTGAGGTAAATCGATTTTATACATTAAGGATAACGATTTTTATCAGTGATTTAGATGTTTCTCTAAAAGCGAATTAAATCGATAATTTTATGAAATCTTCAAATATTTTATAAAATTGTTGGTATTTCACATTCTATAAAATTTGGTTGGCGATTTTATAAGAGAATCAAGTCATGAAATGCACAAATGATTTATTCCTAAGTAATGTTATTTATGTACGATATTTAACATGAAACACGTTTTTCTGATTTCGAATTTTTTGCAAGGAAGGTTATCACGAATCAAACAGCCGCATTTAACATTAACATGGTAAATGGGTTTGTGGGAAAGAAGAGGCACTGTGTCTAATTTCATCCAATTTTTCAGTCAATTTTATGCTTATTTTATATAATAAAAATGTATCTTCATGCTTCAATGGTAAATGAAAAACCGAGATTCTTTAATTTTTATACTTTTTAATTATCGCAAATAAATTACAATTTATAGTACTCTCATACATAATATTTTCAAATATATATACACACAACATTCCGAAATGTAATAATTAGTTTAGTGAAGTCATGTTTATTGAAGTCATGAACTTCCGAAGTGACAAAGAATTTCACTTTCCTTACGCCTGGTTGGCTTTCATTGATTCTTGAATAAAAACAGAGAAATGGAGTTGCGTTTGCAACATCATTAAACTATCTTCGATTTGATTTAAAACTTTTTAATTTTTATCGTTACGTTGATAATATCTCATACATATTTAACCAATTATTATTTCTTTCCATTGCTTTATTATATACAATTGGGAAAATATTAGACGAACATAGATTTGGCAGGCGCTATATGCTATCTATATTAGTTTCTTTTACGCAAGACAATTTTTTGGTCGTAAAATTCTAATTGATTCTCTAATAAATGATAAGTGACACGAGTGGCTTTATGACTTTCTTTGTTTAAATCTGATTGTTTAAAGTCCAATTAAAGTCCAAAGTAAAATGTGCAATTAATCATTAATCGAATTAATCTTCCTGTTTTAATCCCCAGCCTTTAGATAAGAATGTTTACTTCATTATCGGAAATACGTAAATATCTCATAATAATGTTGACGAGAACGTCATCATATGCTGATGCGAGATGATTAGAGCAGGATATGTCACAAGAGAAATGTTATCTGTTTCTTCTTATACAAAATAAATAGTGTTAACACTTATAATATCTAAAATAATAAATTGCGAAGATATATATTGACAAATCACTTTTCGATTATTTCTTCCTATTTTTTAGTTGCTATATTTTTATTTATTATCTCTAAAGTTAACATATTTTTGCTTCTACATAAATAACATTAATGATCATGAATGACAAAACTAATATTAGCGTATGTAACATCTTTTTATAAAATGTGTTTAATATATTACACATGTGAGAGTTTATATGAATATCTTAATATGATCGACAGGTGTACAAAAGTTTTTATTTAAATTACTGAATGATATTTTCTAAATATAGTTCACAAAAATATTTAATTTTGTAATCTCTCTCTCTCTCTCTCTCTCTCTCTCTCTCTCTCTGTCGCTCAAGGAACTTTAACTATTGCGTTTAACTATTCTATGTTTAATAACTCGTTTAAAAGTCTTTAGAAGACTATAAACTTTTTTTGAGCATAGAATCGCTCCAATTACTCAAATGCTAATTTGATTATGAAATCTGATTGGAGAGTTATTGATGAGTGTGTACTTACTTGTGTGCAATGCTGACTACTGGAAGCTATACGAGGAAGCCTTGCTTTATCGATATTTACTGTTTGTTAGAGGAGAAGATTCGGTAATTCCGCATAAATGCACATACGACTTATCCATCCATCTGGTTTTGCCATTCGCCGAAACACATTTATAAATAAAAGTACATTGTGTGCACAATTTCGTCGCGACCTTGCTCTCCATTATTCGTCAGCCGTATCTTGTCGAGCATGATTCCTATGCCGACACATGCAAGGGCGTAATTTTCCTTTCCCTTGGTGACGCCATATGTAATACGATATTTAATGTTCATGCCGAATTAGGACTAACAAATATATTTATATTTCGGATAATTTAGTATCACCCAATTGTCCAAAATAATTATCCCATTTTTATGTAGATAGAAATCCAGTTTTATTCCAGTAATACAAATTTATTTTGTTATGAAATTTCTGACAAATTTCAGGCAAATGTTTCTCAACGGCAATTTTGGGATTCATAAATATCAATGAAAAAGAGATGAGTCGTGATGAGTTTAAAACTATTATCGCGAAAATCTAATCGATTTTTTATTTATCTAATTTCGGTGGCAGTATTTTAAATTCTGCTGTACACCGAAAATTCTCTCATTGTGATTAATTGACAATTTTCATCGTGATTGTATCGCTCGATTAATCATTTAATTATGTAGGCCAGCGGAATAATGCACGCAATTTAGTTTTGTTACAATGCAGAAGTTCGATGTTCGATAACCTGACCTGCCACGACGGAAATAAGTTCATAGATCTTGACGTCGACGTAATAAGCAAAACAACAGCTAGCGCTAACGAGCGTGATGTATTCCTAAGATAAATGTTCCGCGATTTCAGTACAAAAGCACAGTTTACACAATATTGTTTGCTAATATTTAGCACGCTTGTTTGATCTTTTGGTCGAACGAAGAACTGTTATAGTGATTCGTCAAAAATACGCGAAGAGGAAACTGTGAAACGAGCCAGTTCATTGGCCTTTCAGCATTCCTGACGTTTGCAATTTACTCATTGCGCTAGCATGGTAATGAAAAAGAGGCAAGTTGCATAAATTAAGCTAAACGCAAATCTGTCAATTCATAATTTTTTCTTAATAAATAAATAAGAATAATTTGTATACAAAAGAAATTCTTATTTACCAAAAATAATTATTTGTGGTTATATTGCTTGTTCGTACTGCTTATGTTAAATATTGATTATAAGATTTTTTCGAGTCACACCGGACGAGCAATTTAAATAATAAATTTTGCAATGATCGGGAACGCATTGCGAACGTAATAACGTACGCACTGTGACACGGTCGATGCATTCGATACATGTCGCAACATGAAATGCAAATTTATTATGAATTTTTTATCAATTAATAATTTTCTTCTAATATTTAAAAGGAAACTGATTATTCCATCACAAATTAGCTGATTTCTTAAGACTAATAGACGAACAAAGGTTCAAAGGGATAAAATCAGAATAGAGAACAATTTTTTAAATACAAAGTTTTCTCTAACAATAAGTTCCTGAATGCTCCTCTCTGAACAAGAATTAAAGGATGCGGCGCACAAGCGGCTAATCCTTTGTCCCCTCGTTCGCGCATTCTCGCTTTTATCATTTCCGTTCAATGTTCAAGAGCCGTTAATAGTCCATTTCAGAGTCCGGCGGCAATCTCCATCTCTTTCTTGAATTGCGTACAATCACGGCGTTGGTCTCTTCCGTTCTCTTCGTTTTCCCCAGAGCTCTTTTTTTCTGGTATCGAATCCCCCTCTTTCGCGCACGAACTCGCATTACACGCGCGATAGACTTATCAATGTGGACTTTGACAATTATTGTTAACCGAGTCCAGATTCTTGTTTCTCTCGCTTCTCTTATGCTTAGCGTAAATATGGCCGATGTCCCTTGATGTATCATCGATATACGTCTGTTATCGGTCATCCGCGTTATCAATATTGTCGCCAGAGTACAAAATTCATCTTTGTTGCAACATTATATTTGATACTGGAAAATCGATATCTCATAAATTTTTCCTATTCTGATTACGGGCATTTTTTTAATAAAAATTTGTTAATCTGTTTAAAATCTTTTTGAAATAAATTCATTAATTTACGATGAACGTTTTTTGATTTATAATTATTAAATTTAAATTGTTAGAAATAACTTCTGATTTGACCGAGTATAATTTCGCTTCGGATTAAAAAATTTTTGATTTAAGTGAATTCTAATTATAATAGCCTCTATGATTTCTTAATTGAGTCGTATTTATTATTTTTTTATACAAGTATATAAAAGAAACGCATAGAAGAAGACTATAATAATAAGCGTATATTTTGTTTTGTAAAATGATCCAGTCTGCGGCACAGAACCGCAGAGACATAACCGGATCGTTTCTGCGGAGACGATTTTTTTAATGTTTAATGCGCATCCTACATATGTATAATACCCTACATATATACATACATACATACATACACACATATATATGTGTGTTATATTATATATGTTATGTTATATTATATATGTGTTTTTATATATATGTTATGTTATATATATGTTATGTTATGTATGTGTTATGTATATACACACATAACAATCATAGATTATGAGATTTTGCGTGCCGAACGCGATATAACGGATGCATTTTTCTCTCATAAAGAGAGCAACATCTAATCCTCGTTTATGTAATTGATATACGACATTGCATCCATGCATTAGGGATCGTGTGACCGAAGATTCTATATATTTGCTTTGCTTTGAATAATTTTTATTGTTTCTCTCTTGCCTAAATTAGTCAACTTTTCCACAAAAAACTCGTAGCAAAACATGCAAAATCGGTTGCGAATTTACGTATCAGTTTAGATTAATTTTTATCCTCGTGCGCACTCGATAATTAAAAATTTGCATTCGATTCGAAGCGTACTAAGAAATAATTTAAAGAAAAGAAAAAATATCGAATCTTTTATAACGCGTGTAACTTCACCTTTGTTCGCTTACAAAAAAATACCTTTCATGTTGGCTTCTTTATTATGTTTTATTCTTGTTTACTCATTCGGATATAAATTACAAATATAAGTATGAAAAAACTAAAAACAATTTAATTAAAAATTGTTAGTTCTTCCTTTTTCTTAAATTATTCTGCAAATAATTTAGAAGTTTACCTTAAAATTATTGAAAACTACTGCTTAGAAAATTGTTTAAATTCTAAAATCTAATTATACTTTGTATTATCGACGATCCTGATGAATTAATCTTGATTATTATTTCTCTTCGGTAAAAATAAAAAAGCGCAATTTGAATTTTTGTCAAAACCTTCTTTCCACTAAATTTAATTTCTACATAAATAAACATTGTTCAATGACGACTAACACGTGTTCGTTCACATATCTCGTCGTTGCACAATTATCGCCGGCTGTTACGAACACGACACGAAAATGCCGTGTTTCGTCATACATCGCGCGAGAAATTATTCTATATATGTTTCGCCATACATCGCATCAATCTGCTTTTTTTGTTTTATCTTCCGCAATGTCAGAGAAAAGTCGTGATTACCATGCGCGTTTTAAAGCACAGCGCGTTTCACATGTGTAACGCGTGTATTTCTCGAAGTTATCGGGAATATTTTGCACGCTGCCGGTTCTCTTCTTCGTTCCTCTAATCTAATCTAATGTCGGGAGAAGCTGCATTAAATTAATCATAAACGATTAATTTGAAAGGTCGTCCGCTGAACCAGCAATTATTATATTACGTATTTGCGTATATATATCGGCGTTATCGCGCTTCCGTCACGGAGTATTCCGACATCGGAGGCATTAAAAGGAAAAGAAATGTTCGTCTTGTTTTAATCTTAATGTATTCTTTCCGGCTTATTCAGCGTCCAAGAGGAAAGTGAAAATCATTACTTTCTCGAATTGCTTTCTTTCCAAGGCAAATGTCCAAAATCATCGTTTTTATTTTAAGAAAATTTTATTTTAAAAGATCGATCTTCTCTTTTTTTTAAATAAAAGCGACGATTATTATTTATAATGGGTATTTTGTTCTTTCTTTTCGCGTACATGAAAGAAATTGCATAAAGCGGAGGCTGAAACTGTGCCATACTTAATTTGGCCGAAAGTTTGAATTTTAAAGCTTAGGTATATTAAAATCGAATTAAAGGTTATTGCATACGAAATGTTTAAAATTTTGAATCTAGCTCTATCATTTACGAATGAGTCTATTTTTTTTATAGCTGAACTGGCTGCACTAGTTCAGAGTTTCTTTCTTCTTCTACACTGAAAAGAGAAAGAAACTCTGAACTAGTGCAATAAGTTCAGCTATAAAGAACAAACCAATAATTCTTTAAACAGAAGACATGGAATGTGTAACAGCGGAATATTTGCGCGAACAAAAGAATAAATTAAAAAATCATTATTAAATTGTAATAATAAAATTAGTTAATAATTTTTAATGTTTATTAAGTTGCAAAAAAGGAACATCTATAGTTGTGACAGTGTAAAATAAATTCAGAATTAGTTTTCAAATCTAATTAGCATCGCTCATAAAAAAGAAGAGCTGAGATCTAGTTTCACTTGTCAAAAGTGAATAATTAAAATTTACAATTGGACCTTACAAAAACGGATAATTGCTAATAAAGAAAGAAATTAAATGCGAGAAAGTTGGATGTTCAAAAATATGATACGTTAATTATTCACGAATTAATAATCTATGTTTAGCGTATTTCCCCTTGAAACGAACTGTTCGCTTGTTTTATCTCTCGGCCGAAAGTTTTTCTCGCGTAACCCTAGACGTACTACGCCATTGTCGGGATCGTACGAGCCTAATCGACGGTAACTCTTGGCAATCTTTCGCTTCTGAACCATCACTATGAAGTACAGTTTGTGTGGCGATTGCTGCGCACGATGCAATACGTCAAGAATCACGCGATGCCGCCGTATGCAGAAAAAGAGACAAAAGAATTTTGTTGCTCAGAATGTTTTATTATTTCTGCTTACCGCGCTTGAAAGTGTGTTTAAATATCACGGGTTAAAAGCGCGATAAATCCGGAGAAAGAAATACATCGTAAATACGAAGCGTTGTATTGTGTTAAAAAAATAATAATAATAAACGCGTGGTCATAAAGGTCATCGCAGTGTTGGAAGTCGCGTCTACAAGTGGAAATTCATTACCCCAGATGTATCACTTTGCAATTAAAGCTGTCACGTCAATTAAGAACATGTAACGTGATTCTTTATTTATTCATTTGTCGTCTATGAATGAATCAGTTACGTTTTACATATAAAATGATTTTTGCGTGTAATTAAACGAGTTTAATGACTCTTCCTTTTGGATTTTATAACTACCCGCATGTCAAGTAATAAGTATGTATAACTAGTTATGGTAGTATATCTGTAATATTCCGTTTTTAATATTCTAATTGTCAATTCTGTAATATTCCGTAACTTCGAAAATTTTCTAAATATATATATGTTAATGCCTTTTTTCTCTAAATTGAGCCAGTTTGAGATAAAAAAAAAACATTTTAAAATAAACACACTGAAAAAAAAATCCTGGTTATTGTAATAGAACTTAATACTTTATAACTTAGCATAACCAAAATTCCTATTAATAACCAGAATATTTGATCAATCCTACAAGATTTTTCTGATTCGTCTGTTTTTAATCAGAATTTTTTTTTTCTAATGTAGAATTTTAAAGCTGCCAGAAATTTTTGTTATTTCTTCGCTCAGAGTGAAAATAAAATTATTAAATTATTATTAAAAAATATTAATTCCTTGAAGAATCGTTACTCGCTTTAAAATTCTTTAGAACATTTTCGTTTACAACTCTCGATGTGTTCTTAGCATTAAGAAACCTTTTTCTTGCAATCTCAGAAACGTTTGGGAAAGAGAGAAAATACAAGAAGAGGTATTATTTCCTACAATCCGTTTTCAGCAGCAAAGAGTGAAGAGCTGTTTTACAATCTGTTTTTGTGATTACACAACAATTCTTTTCTTCTTTCCTTGACATTTTATCGATAATACAGCGAATAAGGAACGACCATTGCGAATCTGTTATGCGTGATTGCGTTATCGTGAAATCTTAGCTCTATCATAGATCCACTTTTCACCAGCACAAAATATTTCGTAGATCACGCGTTTTTCTGCTCATAAAATTAATCGATAAATTGGTGTGTCACGAGCAAGTGTGCTTCACATCCGTGGAAATAATTGCGCTTTTATCAGAAGTTCCTTAATCGTTTTTTTAATTTTGCTGCGCGTCTAATTGCTATTTGACTAAACTGGTGCGTCGTAGGAAAAAACTATACCTTTATCGATCGTCGTGTTTGAACGTTTATGTATAACTTCATATCAAGAGTCTATATTTTTCCATTTGTATACATTTGTATATCTTCTTCCTTTTGTCCTAGGCAATTTCGTCTTTTTAAAATTTTCCTTCTAATGTCTATTGATTATACTAATTGCAGACCCAATAAAATGGTGGACGTATTGTCTACGCGTCTACAAGAGGTGTACGCCAAGTGGGAAACCAGGACGGAAGTGACGCGAAATGTGGAACCGACGACCACTCGACTTTCCCTGGATGGTAATTTTCTTTTCTTCCGTTCCAAAGTTAGTCTTACGTAAAAAAATGCATGCCGTAGAATAAACATATAACTATTATCAGTCGACAGCTATCATCGGCGTGTGAATTTGATCATTCTCTCGTAGCGTGTTTCTTTGATCAGGGGAGATCAGGGTCAATTATCACAATTTTTAAATATTGATTTATAGTAAAAAATAGATGCAATATTTTTAAACATCGTGTACCTTCTAATACATTTATATTCTTTAGATATTAAAGCAAATATATTATCTTGTATATATCATTGTATATATCATTGCATAAAAAAATTATTCAATTTTAAATAAAACTATGAAAATGTGACAATCAACCCCATTTATGGAGATTGAGTAAGATATTATGTCGATCTTTTGATATGCCTTTTTTAAATAATATATTTATAAGATCATAAGCTCGAGCTTTCGACATGCCTTTTTTTTAAATAAATTTAAAATTATGATATATACTTCAGATAATTAAAGGGATTTAAATATTTAAAGTTGTATTTGAAATTATTTAAAAAGGCACGTGCATTTAAAGATGATATAAAGACATTTTTAAAAGGCACGCATAAAAATTATAAAGATATTTTTAAAATACACGTGCATTTAAAGATGATTCCAGCCTTTTAAATATATTTAAGTATGATATACTTAAGGTAATATATAATAATACGTAAAGAAACTTAAAATATTTAAAAAAGGTATGTTGAAAATGGTCAAGTTACATAATGGCAAGTTTTCAAAATATTTCCTGCCAATTTGCTGTTATATTGTTATATTGAATTTTATCGTCTGTTTGCTGTTAAATTATGCTAGTAAATTTTCTGTAATTTTTGGCGCAAATTTATTTTTATTTTATAAACAGCAAGTTTTGCAAGCAAAATACACGTCTAACATGGACACAGACGGCAATGGTTTTAATGCCAAAATTCTAATTGAATTTGCTGCCAATTTACAAGTTTATCATTTATTTATTATTATTTTGCTTAAAGGGCATATTCGTAAACATAATCTATTATCTATGATTACTAAAACGTTAATTATTCAAGATGCGTCGAATCAGATTAGTGTCAAGTATCAATGTATTAGACATATTCTTATTTAACGCTTTTTAAATCATAAAACATTGCAACTACCGTTTTTAACGGATTTAAGAACGTAATTATTATACATTCTCAGCCTTTTTCTCGAATTTTACTTTTCAGCTTCGAACAGAATTTTGTAGTCTATTTATTATTTATTTATATCAGTGACAGACTCCCGTCTATCTTGGGTTTTTTGCTATCAGCCAATCATCATTTCTCATTTCAAAATGAAATGAGGACTCAGAAGATTATCAAATTGATTTGATAATCTTCTGAGTTCTCATTTCAATTTGTTTATTTTGAAATTGATAAATCATATCTTTTAATTATTAAAAATGCGAAAAACATTAGAAGTTCTCTATCGTCTTTCGCGTAGACGAGGAATCTCTTCGGAGAACGTCCGTTCGCGACGAAATGCGCTTTCAGTTCATCCAACACGATGTAATTGCAGGTCTTCGGCGAGCCGGGCTGCAATTCCATCGAAGGAAGATCCAGGATCGGGAACAGTCGCGTAAGATACGCGAGAGTTCGTTGTACAGCATCAAGGAGACCGAGCCGCTAACGCCCATGGTCAAACAGAAATCCTCGTTCCTGCATTACTGCTGCAATACCTGCACGCCCGCTTCCAGGGTGAGTTTTTGTTATCGAGTCTGCTGCGTTCGTAATTTGTCGTCCTCACTGAGATACGCGGATCCCTGCCGATCATCAGATGGATCATGCCTCGCGTGTCCATCGTCAATTTAGCCCGTCGAGCGATTTCACGCACGTGGGCGCGTATGGAACTCGTAAAATTGGAGCTGCCTAGCAACCGATTAACCCACTTAACTTACCGAACTTATCGTTAAATACCGGCGACCTCGTTGCTCCGATTTTAATTCGTCGTTTTCGATTTCTATTGTTCCTCGATAATGTTGACGCGTGCCGCGCAGGTGCACTACGCTGAGCTATTTCAATTGTGATGTGTAATAAAAAATAATTTAACATCAATAATTTAATATAGATTAGATTTATTTTTATTTTTTTAATTAATTAATTTATTATATATTATTATTTGATTTATTTTTATGTTATATTATTTTATATATTTTATGTTATTTTTTAAATTCTTCCTTTGCCAATATTTTAGCATTTTACTGGAAACTTTTACGAGAAGAAACTTTTTTTATTTTTATGACGCTTAAAAATGGAAGATTTATTATGATTTGACTTTAAATGTGGAGAGATTTAAAATCAAGTGGAAAATATTTTATAGTTTGTTTTGACATTTATTAGATATGTTATGTTTATTTAATTAGAATTCAGTCTACACGTTAGTGTGCTAGGCTATTTTTATTATATGTTAGAATGCTGTTTAGGATCTAAAGTAACGATAGTAATTTTATTTATATACGCTAGAATTATTATCCATCACATTTTAATTTGCGAAAACAATGTACGTCACAATTACAAAGTTCACGTAAGAAAAATAATCGTAAGCTTTGTAGTCGGTGTTTCAGATTGCGATAAAGATTTCTGTGTCGTCGTGCGACACAGAACATAGGTCACTTACTAAAAATACATCCAATCGAGATTATTCAGTTGGGTGCTGCGTTCCTCCGTCTCTCAGCCACGCGAAATCGTGGATTTCATAGACAAACCGCGTATCTTCCTTTGTTCCATTTCCTGCAACAATTCGCATTAATCGTCAGTCGCGCCTGAGAAGTGGAAAGTGCCTGCGAGGCGTTTCGTTCGCACCTTCACACCTACGATCGCGATCTATTTTCGGTATGCGATACGAGAGAGAGAACGTAACGGTGTGGCAGAACGTGTGGCATGACGACGACGCAAATAAGTCATTTAAGAACCGACCTTTAAAGATCTAACCAGTTCCGAGACGAAATTTTTTCAACGTGACTAATTAATTTACATGAAACGCGCGCGCATGTGTGTACGTGCATATGTGTAATCGTTCGTGTGACGCAATCAACGGCTCTACTCTCAATAAAACTGAAATCTATGATCAAGTGTAAATCTATAGTAGTTTCGTGACACACGTAGGGATGCAATTGTCACGGTCTCATTATCTATTTAGAGGACACGTCCTCTGACACGTGTTTAATTATGTAACGAAGCTTCGGTCGTCTTTCATCACTTGACCCTCTCCGGATAAGAACAATTAGCACGCAGGCAGTTGACGTGTGCGTAAATGTGAACTTCGTGCCGAGACACTTAATAATCTTGAGGAGGAAAGATCTTGACCAAAGTAGATTCGGAGGTGGGAAATCCGTTCTCCCATGTATATTTTTGGAGCTATAATCTGCTTAATGATCCGCGCTTGCAATTATAAAATAATTCAAACTACTTTGAATTTTGTGTAATTATCTCAATTCTGATGACAATTTTACGTTAAAAAGAGATGTGAGAAACTGTGTTCTGAATATTATTTTTATATGCAAAATTGTATTTGAAACGGTGAAAAAATATCTACACATGTTTATTGGAGATAACGATTCTCCGTTATCAAGCTAAACGTCATTGTTTAATAATAATACACAATTTGTGTGTGTCATCATATGTAGCGATAAGCATGTATTTGATATTTTGATGATAAGAAACATGTGCGAGGAACCACATGGATTCTTATCACGATGGTGGCGCATTGTTATCGTTCGCGGATATCCAAAGAATGTGAGTTAATAAAAGTATAAAATTTTAATACGATTAGTATAACATTTATACGTTTTAAAATTTTTTTCTAAAAAAAGGAATTTTTTAAAGGATTCCAAAGTGATGACTAGAACCACATTCAATAATCTTGAAATATTGTATATTTCTTATATTTCCCCCCTAAAAAAATCGATATTAAGTAGCTACTTTTAGTGTATTTTATATATTTCATATCTATGTGTTATTCCTTATATATTTTTTATTATTTTCTATATTTTCTTCATGAAATTTGAATGAAAAGCTATTTTTCATTTCAATGTTCCGATTGTTCCAGGATACATTAGTAAAATCCGTGATCAAGCAGCAGCAACCATTTGGTGTAAACATATTATTGGTAAAACCAGGCTCCACACTTGTGTCAAAGGTATTCAACTATGTATCATGTGTCTTAAGCTACAAGAGATTCGATTATCCAATAGTCACGGAAACGGTAAGTTTCGCTTTCGCAAACTGTTATTGAATTCCAAAAGATAACTTTTTTTTTATTAAATTGTTATACTTATTTAATATGCCATTAGGTCCTGAATGATGAAAAATTAAAAGACGCTATCAAACTAATCGCGAGGGAGACAGCAAACAATGAGGGTTGCGGTGAGGAGAAAGCATTCGCGAAAGCGAAAGCTAGGGCCAGAAACATATTGCTGCAAATGGAGAGCAGATGCAGTGACACCCTTCTCAAAATAGTCGCATGGCTTGTGTACAAACTATTGCCTTCTTTCATACAATCCGCCGTCGTGTTGCCCTCTCAACTAGAGCTGGTGAAACAGGCGAACGATACCGGTCTGCCGCTCGTGCTGCTGCCGCTTCATCGCAGCCATTTGGATTACATAATGATCAGCTTCCTTATGGTCGCAAATAATATAAGGAATCCATTGATTGCGGCAGGGGACAACTTAAAGATTCCATTTTTTGGGTAAAGTTTATAATCTGACATTGATCTTATCGTATCTTATAAGTTTTACAATTTTGTTCTAATATTTATGAGAATGTACATTCAATATTGATTGGCAGATGGCTTTTGAGAGGTCTGGGCGCCTTCTTCATCAAACGTCGTATCGACCCAATATCAGGCCGCAAGGATCTTCTCTATCGCGCAACTCTTCAAACGTATATCATGGAGAGTCTTCGGGCCGGGCATAACATGGAATTCTTCGTGGAAGGTGGCCGTACGAGAACCGGAAAACCTTGCATGCCGAAAAGCGGCATCCTGAGTGTCATCGTCGATGCATACATGGATGGCACTATCGAGGACGCGTTTCTGATACCTATAGCGATCAATTACGAACGACTGGTGGACGGAAATTTTGTTAGAGAACAATTGGGACAGCCAAAGAAAATGGAGACTTTCACCTCGACGATTAAAGCCATGTGGTCCACGTTAATGGGCCATTACGGTATCGTCAAAATCGATTTTTGTCAACCATTTTCTCTCAGGGTAAGAGAGATCATTCTTCTCAAATAGAATTGACCTGCGTCGCTGACATTGAGAACTGTTAATGTGGAAAGATGATTTTCAACAGGAAATGGTAAAAGCGTTCCAAGTTCAGCAAAATAGATTAGTTCTAAAAAGTTCACCGGAACGACCTTTGAAATACACTATGTCGAATTCGTCTCTTTACGGTACGGATGTAATTGTGGAAGAACACCGTCAATTGGTGGAAAGTATCGCTCGACACGTTGTATATGGTGAGTCGAGATAATGATTATTTGCTTTGTCAAATCCATCATTTTATGAAGTAAATATGTCTTAATGATATAAATATATCCCATTAATATTCTATTGATTGCAATATTGATATTTTTACTATAGTCTCACAGAATTAATCTGAATAGTCTAATCGCTTTCAGATTCATCAAAATCTATGCCGATTATGTCAACCAATGTTGTAGCATTTTTGTTATTAAATAAATTTCGAGATGGTTGTACATTGGACAAACTGATTGAAGCTTTCGATTCAATAAAACAAGAAATGGAATTTGCTGATAAGAATATAGCGTTTTGCGGAGAGAGCATTGATATCATTAACCACGCGGTTGGTAGATGATAAGCGACAAACGATTTGGTTATGAGAAAAATTTATATGGGCAAACTCATTATATTAATTATCATATTTGTAGCTGGATATCTTAGGACCGGGCTTGGTCCAGCAACAGCGACAAGAAATTACCGAAGCTGTTGACGGCGATCAGTCTTACAAATCGAACGTCGTCATAGCGGTCCGTCCCGTGTCGATTCTACCGAATGTGATCGAGCTATCGTATTACAGTAATACTATGCTGTTGTATTATGTTATGGACAGTATAGTAGGTAAGACACAAAACGCGCGATTGGCGAGCCGCTTAATTTTGTAACGAAATTTTGTTATTTTCAGTAACTGCTTTGTATGCTGAATTGCAGTCCCAACTCAACGATCCGATCGCGATCGCTGAGAACAATATTACAGTGTTTCAAACCAGTCTACTCGAACGAGCGCTCAAGTTGTGTGACATTCTTAGGTATGAGTTTATTTTCTGTCGACCCTGCCAGGAACTAAGTGACATAGTTATCGAAACGATACAGAATCTTTCGCATAAAGGAATTATTACCCAGAAAGAGGTACGTTTGTTTTCATAGACAGTTGAATAATCTTTGGATTATCATAATAATAAAAAAATGATTTAACAGAAGGTTTATTTGGATGATGAGCTGTGGAGTAAAAGATATGCGAAAAATTTTGATGACAGCTCGGACGAGGAGTACTCGAGAGAACGGGAAATCGAAAAGATTGAATATAAAGTAAAATCTTTCTCTTAATTACTATTAATAATATATCTATGTAATAATTTTTAAATTATCATATATATGTAAATGCGTTTTATAATTTTATGAATTATATGTATTTTCAATTATTTTTAGTTGAGCTTGAGGCCAGAACATTCTAGTCACATGGAATTTCTACATACAATGTTACGTCCGTTAATCGACACATACACATGCAGCGCCTTCAATTTGAGGAAGTTAGTCGACCGATCGCTCAATGAACGAGAATTAATTCAAGAGGTACTGAGCGAAATCAAAACCAAAGTGGACGGAGGCGTAGTTAGTTATGGTGAGTCATAATGTATATTAAACTCACAATCTTATAGATTCGAATATAATATAAAATATAATTTTGTTGTAAAATTCTTCATTCATTATAATTTTATATTGAAAATAAGATTGTTTACAATATAAAATAATATATGCAGCTTGATATTATTAATTGAATTAATAAGGTCTAAAATGTTGATTTCATATTGAAATATTGTTTTTTAAATAGGAGAGAGTTTATGCGTCGATCCGATAAAGAACTCCTTTAGGCTTTTCGAAAAATGGAATATTCTGGAATGCCACATGCAGGAAAATGTTAAAATTTGTTACTTGAAAGAAAATTGCGATACGGATGCGGCAACGAAAAATGTATATGATAGTATAGCAATTTTCAAGTGGGCCAGAAACATGGACTAAAATGTGATGATACTTCCTACTTTAATAAAAAAAAAAACTTTGAATCACTATTTTTTATATCTTTTATAAAATCTCTTGATATATGTCGAGATGTCTGACAACATTTTTTACGGGCTTGTTGTTAAGTACACATAACTATAAATATATATAGTATGTGTATTATAATACATTTAAGTACGTACAGCTTGTATATAGCTTCTTCAATTGGAAATAAAAATGAAGAAAAAAATACGATATTGTAGTATATCACTTGTGAATGTTCCTAAAAGCACGCACGATTCACATTCACAATGAAATACTTAAAGTTTTGTTTTACGATATAGACTAACTCTAAACTGTACAAATAAAATTAAATTATAGATTTAAGTTGGTTGTATTATAAAATATTTTTACGAATAAAAAATAGACAATACTATAAAATATATAGAAAGATGTTTGTAGCTATCTTGTTAATAAAAATAATGTGTGTATATATTTAAATAGTTTTTTCGATTTAATTTAAAATCTCATTTAGCATCTCTTGCTTCAAATCGTTTAGTATTNTCTCTCTCTCTCTCTCCCTCTCTCTAAGCAAGTAGATCTTGCATCAAGCCTTTAATGTTTATCAAAGTTTTAGCAAGAAGCATGAGAAAAAGGAAGAGAAAGTCAAGGGCAGGAATTTCGACAAGTAGATTGCTGGTTCACATTGTTATAATATTGTCACAAAGTTTAAAAGTGTTACCTCATTTCTTACATTTCTTTCTGTCTGTTCTCTGAGGAGCATTTCTCTCTCCAAGAAAAATAGATCTTGCATTGAGCATTTAATCAAGACAAAACTGTTTTAGTTGTTCTATTATGATCTACAAATGTATTCTCCATCCTACATATGTATGTCGTAATGCATCCTGTGTGTGAATAATTAAAGTTTAGAATTATGTGCGCGGAACAATTATATCGATTCCAGAGATTATGAAATTGTTATGGAAATATTGCAGATGCTGTCCAACACCACCAACGGGTCAAAAATATTTTATTTCCCATGTGTCATCGCGCCGGACACAGTTTTCCAGAAGATCTACAAGCAGATAAGAACGACAGAGAACATAAACGATGATCACGAGTTCAACATGGCCCTGAAGGACGTCGATTCGAGTGGATGCATAGCGCTTGCAGGAAAACAATGTCGTTACAGTTACACCGAACGGATAAAGAGAGAGACTAATTCTACTACAGAGTTCAAGATAAAAACGGACCAAGTCCTTTTATATTCTGCTCACCCACTGCTATTCAAGGTAAACATTCTCCGATTTAACATTAATACTGTGTAAGAAATCTAGAAGCAAATTAAATAAAACTGAAACTTTTTTTTACAATACAATACTTATGCATTAAAAGCTATAAAAAAAGAATTTATGAAAAATGTTTTCGATGCCATTAATAATTAGTCAAGATAAATTAAAATTATATAAAACATTTTATTGCAGGCCTCTGAGCAGTCGGAACCGGTGAAACTTGATGAATCCGATGTGTCCGCGGCATCAAGTCACGGGGACAAGGAGAAAAATGTGACTTTGACCATTTCGTTCTCCAATGTCGAGGGCATTGGCGCTGTGAAGCTCGAGTTCTTGTTCCAAGTCAAAAGTGTCGGCTACTACACGCTGAGCCAAGTGAATTACCAGGGAAATAACGACAACAAAAATCTATTTACTAGACGAGACATTTCCTTCCCGTTCGGTTTCTCCTACCATTGCACGCCGCAAACGGTTTTTGCAAAGGACGCCATGTCCTTAACCATCACGGAAATGCAAGTACAAGTCGATCACAAGAACGCGACGTTCAGTGATGCGTACGACTGCGTTGGTTTTACTAGTATACCGATTTGGACCGGGATATTCGTTACGGCGATACTGGGCTTGATTATGATATGGGCGCTCATTATGATCATGGATATCCGTACTATGGATAGATTCGACGATCCTAAGGGGAAAACTATCACGATTTCCAGCGCGGAGTAGGATGCTAATAATAATCGAAACTTGTAATGCAATTATAGGTATTGAGTACGCAACCTATTATCATAGATAATATTACGTCGATGTTGTTCACGATGATGATTAAACGTCTTGAACGTTTACTTCTCCGACTTGAGTGTCACACAGAAACCGAGAGAGTATTGAATAGTAATGATAATACTAGTCTCTCATTATGAAAAGTTTTCGCTCGATATATAAATATCATTCCTTTGTATATTATCTTACTTTCAATAATTGTATATTATTCGCTATTGTGTGTTTGCTGTTTGTATGATACAATGATTATGAAACTTATGTTAGTCTTTATGCGTATGGAAAGTTATAAAATCCTTCGAATGAATGAAGGTAGCACAATATATATATATATACAATATATATATTCTGCATTATAAGATTCATAAAGATTTTATATACATTCAATATTTCACAATCAACGAAATTGGATAACTCCTTCTGAGTCCCGTGCATTTTTCTCTATCAATAAATAATGCATCTATCTTAGATTGTAAGTTACTTTCCAAATTAGATCTTGTACGTAAGAGTTGCTGATGTTGCGCCTCATACTGTTGCAGTTTCATATTCATATCATATATTATTTTATTAATATCCTCGACTTCTTTGATCATCCTATAAAACGTGCAAATATTATTATGTGAATCATGATACGTAAATGAAATTCTAGCAAACCTGAGTTGGGCGTAATCCTTGTACAGTTCAGTTTCTGGACGGTGCGTTCTGGCTTTTAGCTGTGTGTGCGCAACTTTCAATGCTGTACTCTTATCAGCGATGATCTTTTGCATTGATATCATGTTCTTCTCGATGTCGAAAATTTCTTCTTGAATCTAAAATATTCACATATATAATATATAATACATAATGAATTTGATACATAAGATTTTAAACAAGAAAAAATTAAAAATTTGTTCTTGTTTAAATCGATTCGTTACTATCGAAGATTGTACAATCTTTCAGATATTCTTTACTTTTGTTATTTTTATACCATTTATAATGCTAATAAAGATTTGCATGTCTGTTGCAATCTTACATCTCAGTTTTTGTTACTTTATGTAAATGAAATGTTTATTATGCATACCTTATGCAAATGCGTTTGTAATTTTTCCTTTGCTTCCAATATTTCGGCGATTCGTCTGTCTAACGCTTTATTGGTTTTAACTCAAGCTTCGTATATTTCGTAATCTACCACGCTTATAGTATTGTCAATGTCACTTCGCAATTGTCACGACTCGCTCCATCTGCGATTTCTCTACGATTTTATTTGCTGTTTCTGCCCAAGATTCACCGCGGTATTCATAGTCAGTTTTCATATTTAAGATCATCTTAAGTACAGTCTCAAGATGCTCTAAACCAATCACAAAGCCGTATTAGCATCTTAAGACGGTCTTGAAATAAGAATGAACTATGAATCCCAGCCTCAGTCTCGGTAACACTATAATATATGATTATTACAGTTTCAGTAGAAAACAAAGTGTATGAAGAATGTATTTTACTTAACAAAGTAAAATATAAATTTTAATTCATTTAAAAATATTTTATTTCTTTTAGTCTTCTTCCCTCCCAACTTAAATACAATAAGATAGGTGTAAATAAAGGATTTTATAATTACCTAGGATTATATCTTTCTATATCATCATAATATTGTAGACCTCGACTAAAATTGTTTATCTGATGACACACGCTGTCGATTCCTAGCGCCGATTCTTTATTCTGCACTTTAATCTGCAGCTGATGTTGTGCAGCTTTGCCGTTTGTTAACTGAAAAAATCATAGGATGAGTTCATCAAAATTAATACTGTATATTATCACAACACGCGTACTTGATTGATACATCTATTTATAAATTTTTTCAATTTTTGTTCACAATTTTTCACGATTTCGACTTCCTCCAGCAAAGCCTTTTCGACCTCATCGTGAACCAAATCAATACCTATTAATATTGACTGATTAATTGACGTAGTTTTACAAGATTCCTCTATTTCAGAGTACTCTTTTGATTGTTTATTTTCAATCTCGATACGTCATTGTGTCTCTTATGATCTAATGTCAGAAAACGAAGAATCTTTTCTCGACTCCCGTTGATAAAGACATTCTTGCGCGATGTATAATGGCGCCTCGAGATTTTGAATCGCGATTTGCAAGCGCCGCCGACACTCCTGCATTTTTTCATTTTCCACGAGTAATCTCTCCAATTCCGATATTATTTCGTTTCACCAGAAAGTAATTTTTTTCTCCAAGCTTTCCGCCACTCTCTTTTTGTTTTGCCTTTTGCGTTCCTGCGCGGATGTTGGCTTCTCTAATTGTGAGATAGACATTATAGCAACAATATGTATTCGGAAAGTACGCTCATATGTAATTTATTATATTATTTTAAAATTTCACCGTATGGAATCTGCAGTATTTTTGCGCAATTTCTCAGAATAGTTCCTATTCGCATTCACTTCATTGTAGAGCTCGATTTGGTTCAGTATCCAGTTACACGGAGTATACCGCATGTAAAGTGCGGCACGCGCCACGTGCAAAGGATTACGATCGAAACCGGTCACAAAATTCGGGAACTTCAGCGATTGGCTTCATCGCCAATCCATGCGACGTACGACAAGCGTCCACCAGCAGGTTTGTTATGGGCTGCGCAGGCCTAAGTAAAAATTAATTCGAATAAAATATATTTTAAAATATATTAAATATATTAAAACACTTTGTGGGGAATATAATTAATTTCCTAATTATGTATGGTATATGACATATATTATTATGTATACAATCTTCTATGTTTGAAAAATATTTTCCCAAAATTTGAGAAAAATAAAGTAGGTAGATATATAATTTCTTCAAAATAATTTCTATCTTTTGTGCTGAAACTAGGGTGAGACCTTTAAATTCGAACGTGTGCTTCTAAATGTTGGAAATATTAACAAATTACTCACAAGGGAGCCGCCTCGTATCTCAAAACAGGACGCCAGGGATGCAGCCTCGGGGTCTCGTAGAATTCGTCGACTCTGGCTGGAACGGGAGGGCCACCGACCTGTTCCATACACTGCAAAACATCAACTGCGCTCCATGGTTGAAGCTGTTAAAAATAATAAATATTAATAACACAAACGAATAAATGTGACATAAAACGAAGCTCCTACATTGAGAGAAAAATATATGAGTTACTTTTAGTTTCAACCATAATTTTATAATATTTCTAATATGGTTAACTATATGCATCATCATATTAACCATAATTATCGTTATATAATAAATTTAAAAATTGTGCTTGATGCCAAAAGTAGCTATATTTTTCTCTCAGTGTAATGAAACTGCTCACGTGCTTTTAAGTAAAAGTGCAAGCAATTTCTCGTCTTTTTCATTAATCTTAAATTTGACAAATATACAATTGACAGAATAATCGTTTAACTCGAGTATTGTACGTGATACTTAATAATAATATTTACAGAATACATGACAGTTCTGGGATTTTTCTCGATTTTAGCCATGATCGTCCACGATAAATTTCGTAAATTTCTTTCCACTATCAGAAAAGATACAGGCGCGATTCAGCGCAATTTCTAGGCGTGACTGGCTTGAAGTAAGAGTATTTAACAGAAATATTCTCCTTGTCGTTCGAGAAAACGTACTTAAAAAATAAAGATGATTTCATTAATTCGTTCGCAATTTTTCTCACAAAACGACGAAGACCGATCCCGTTAGAAGAGTTGCGAGGGGACTCCCGCGCAAGGCGGGGCGCCTTTTCGAAATCCGGAAGTGCCGCGGGACCACGTGACGCGGTCGGTGTCACCCAGTGGTCACGAGGTGGTAGTCAGGTGCTTCGGCGTGTGCCTTCTGCTCTCAGTCACCGTGCGCACTGTTCAGCGAGAGTTTGCGTTCGACCTGGCCTCAACTCCGACCTCCAGGATGACGGGTGGCACGGGAAAGCCGAGCCTGCTTCGCGCAGCGCTGCTCGTCGTCGTCGTCATCGTCGTTGCNGTCTGTCACTTTACCCACGCCCGCGCCTGCACGCCCGCCGTGATCTGGTGCCCGCACGAGTCACCCGACTACGACGCGGCGTACCGAACGGCGCCGTCGAGCCCGCTGCAGAAGCTGACGTCCGAGGAATTCGAGGGCAGCCTGGCGCAGTTCAACGTCACTGAGCCGGCGGTCGTCGTCGAAGAGCTGTGCATCGAGGATCTGCGGAACAGCAAGGTTAGTCCCTTGTCTCCTTCTAATTGATCTGCGAAGGAGATGCTTATCAAGGTCTCAGGAAGGAGCATGAGAGGAGATAAGAGAGGAGGAAGTCGAGGCAGGAACCTTGACAAAGTAGATTGCACCTGGTTCACATTGTTGTAATATTGTTATAAAGTTTAAACATGTTACTTCGTTTTTTACGCCTCTTTCTGCATATTTTTTGGCTGTACATTTGTTCCAATTTAAAAATAGAAGTAAGTATCTAATATGAATAGATTTTGCATCGAACATTTAATGCTTATCGGAATTTCAGCAAGAAACACAAGAAAAGTTAAAGGAAGAGAAAGCCGAAGGGCAGGAAGGTAATCGACATGATTGCTGGTTCACATTGTTATAATACTGTCACAAAGTTCAAACGTGTTACTTCGTTTCTTATGCCTCTTTCTGCCTGTTTTTTGGCTGTACATTTGTTTCAATTTAAAAATAGAAGTATCTAAGATGAATAGATTTTGCATCGAGCATTTAATGCTTATCGGAATTTCAGCAAGAAGCACAAGAAAAGTTAAAGGAAGAGAAAGCCGAGGGCAGGAAGGCAATCGACATGATTGCTGGTTCACACTGTTATAATACTGTCAGAAAGTTCAAACATGTTGCTTCATTTTTTACACTTCTTTCTGCCTGTTTTCTAGAAGTACATTTGTTCCAATTTGAAAATATAGAAATCTCTCTCTCTCTCTCTCTCCCTCTCTCTAAGCAAGTAGATCTTGCATCAAGCCTTTAATGTTTATCAAAGTTTTAGCAAGAAGCATGAGAAAAAGGAAGAGAAAGTCAAGGGCAGGAATTTCGACAAGTAGATTGCTGGTTCACATTGTTATAATATTGTCACAAAGTTTAAAAGTGTTACCTCATTTCTTACATTTCTTTCTGTCTGTTCTCTGAGGAGCATTTCTCTCTCCAAGAAAAATAGATCTTGCATTGAGCATTTAATCAAGACAAAACTGTTTTAGTTGTTCTATTATGATCTACAAATGTATTCTCCATCCTACATATGTATGTCGTAATGCATCCTGTGTGTGAATAATTAAAGTTTAGAATTATGTGCGCGGAACAATTATATCGATTCCAGAGATTATGAAATTGTTATGGAAATATTGCAGATGCTGTCCAACACCACCAACGGGTCAAAAATATTTTATTTCCCATGTGTCATCGCGCCGGACACAGTTTTCCAGAAGATCTACAAGCAGATAAGAACGACAGAGAACATAAACGATGATCACGAGTTCAACATGGCCCTGAAGGACGTCGATTCGAGTGGATGCATAGCGCTTGCAGGAAAACAATGTCGTTACAGTTACACCGAACGGATAAAGAGAGAGACTAATTCTACTACAGAGTTCAAGATAAAAACGGACCAAGTCCTTTTATATTCTGCTCACCCACTGCTATTCAAGGTAAACATTCTCCGATTTAACATTAATACTGTGTAAGAAATCTAGAAGCAAATTAAATAAAACTGAAACTTTTTTTTACAATACTTATGCATTAAAAGCTATAAAAAAAGAATTTATGAAAAATGTTTTCGATGCCATTAATAATTAGTCAAGATAAATTAAAATTATATAAAACATTTTATTGCAGGCCTCTGAGCAGTCGGAACCGGTGAAACTTGATGAATCCGATGTGTCCGCGGCATCAAGTCACGGGGACAAGGAGAAAAATGTGACTTTGACCATTTCGTTCTCCAATGTCGAGGGCATTGGCGCTGTGAAGCTCGAGTTCTTGTTCCAAGTCAAAAGTGTCGGCTACTACACGCTGAGCCAAGTGAATTACCAGGGAAATAACGACAACAAAAATCTATTTACTAGACGAGACATTTCCTTCCCGTTCGGTTTCTCCTACCATTGCACGCCGCAAACGGTTTTTGCAAAGGACGCCATGTCCTTAACCATCACGGAAATGCAAGTACAAGTCGATCACAAGAACGCGACGTTCAGTGATGCGTACGACTGCGTTGGTTTTACTAGTATACCGATTTGGACCGGGATATTCGTTACGGCGATACTGGGCTTGATTATGATATGGGCGCTCATTATGATCATGGATATCCGTACTATGGATAGATTCGACGATCCTAAGGGGAAAACTATCACGATTTCCAGCGCGGAGTAGGATGCTAATAATAATCGAAACTTGTAATGCAATTATAGGTATTGAGTACGCAACCTATTATCATAGATAATATTACGTCGATGTTGTTCACGATGATGATTAAACGTCTTGAACGTTTACTTCTCCGACTTGAGTGTCACACAGAAACCGAGAGAGTATTGAATAGTAATGATAATACTAGTCTCTCATTATGAAAAGTTTTCGCTCGATATATAAATATCATTCCTTTGTATATTATCTTACTTTCAATAATTGTATATTATTCGCTATTGTGTGTTTGCTGTTTGTATGATACAATGATTATGAAACTTATGTTAGTCTTTATGCGTATGGAAAGTTATAAAATCCTTCGAAAGAATGAAGGTAGCACAATATATATATATATATATATTATGTTAAATAATGATATCGGGAAGTATTTTTAAATAGGAAATATAACATGCAGTAGAAAAAATTATATAGCCATATGAACTTACAATGAAAATGGGACAGCTGCATACAGCGTTATTACCCGTACAGTAGCGCAAAGTATTTATTATCTAAAAAAGTAGTAAAAAAAAGCGGATTGTGAACTGAGAACCGTCACATGGTAAACGAATAAATTTCTACTCGATATGCGCCTCTAAACGGTTCTCACGTTTGTATAAAGCTTCCTTATCGATAAGAATTTGTAAAAAAACATGTAACATAAGCTATAATATAAATGTTTAATATAATGTATAAGATATACAATATAAAGATCCTGTAAATCGACTTGTCGTTCATCGTAGATATACAATATATTGTATAAGATATACAATATAAAGAATGTCGTCGACATTCTTTAAAAGCTGTCGTTTTTCGGTCTTGTTGGCGAACATGCAGGAACATCGACACCGTAGATGATTATAAACACCATAGAGTATGGTGGTAAAATTATGGGAGTATAAGGATCATTTATCTCTGGTTCAAACGGCGGCAAACTTCCGTCCGGTTGCAGCTCCAATAATTTGCCGTTCACCTTTATTTCGCTATGAAACAAGTATAACTCAAATTTGTTATTCATTCAATATTCGTTAAAAAATTTCATTTATTATTTTATACATACCTCGATTGCAAATGATCGGTGGTCAGAGCATAATATAAAATTTTCTTGCTGACGAAATAATTACTCTTGATCTGTACAAACAAGTCCGGAATATCTACGTGCGCTGAGATCTTGTCTATATTCATTCCATAGAGCGTGATAGCCGAATCTTCGTCGAGCAATGCTTCCGGCGTGCAATGTGCGTACAATCGTACATAGCCAAAATTGTTGCGTGTCTGCAATTGCAGAACCTTCTCCGACACGAATTGCTTATAGAAGACACTAATCCACCAGTCAGGGTTTGGCGTGAGATTTGGCGATATCATAGCATAATCTCCGCCAAATAACGATTGTCTCGTGACGACATTTAATCCCTTCTTAGCGCTGTATCCCAATTTGTCCAACCATAAAAATCCAGCTACAAATCTATCAGATAATTCGGGTGCACCTCCGCCAAATGCAGTACTGGTCTCCGCTATAAATTAAATTTTCTATTAAATGGAGCCTTTTGGATGCAATAGTGTATTGTTAATTGAGAAATAGAAGATTGTGAGTGATGAATTAAAAAGTGATTTAAAAATCGGAAGATTTTTGTAGTTTTCAAGAAAAGATATCACATATTTAGGGATTTATATGTATATAATTTAATATACATATAATTAATAGCATTATAATTTAGAAAAATAATTCCTCGAGAATGGCAGAAAAATAATATTTGTAACGTAATATTCAATTATCTTAACGTTAAGTTTTATAATAATGTAAGACACATACACAGCCATATAGGAACGTTTTTTCCCGATTCAGCAACGGAAATTACGAAGGAAGAAATTTGCACTCGTAACTGATTGAATGTGAAAGGATTTACAAAATCCTCGACTTTAGCCAATCGTCCATTCAGATAATATTGATGCCAAGAAACGTAGTTCACGGTATTCTTCTGGCTACTTAAAAACGTCTTAGCATATCGCTCTCCTTTCTTTTCTCCAACATGATTCACTTCTGGTCCAATGAGGATGCTGTCGCCGTACCCTGCTTCATTTAGCAATCGTCTCAAATGATCGTAATCCTTCGCGAGTTTGGTCGCATTTATTGTCACATTGAATACGTGTCTAAAGGAATTTGGTTCTGAAAATATCATCAAAATAAATATCAAGGATTGTGTATTACTTCTATATATGTATACATATTTTGCGATAAATTAATATACTGACATTCTCATAAATTTTTTAAAAATAAAAAAAATTTATTATTATAATTTAACATTTGTATATTGATCACATTTTACATATATAGACTTTTCGCATTTATACATATAGTTGCTTACCGTTTCCCAATTGCCAATCTAGCGTCATGCCTTGACTTTTAGCGAACGTGATAATCTCCTTTGCGTTACTGTCATCCCAGGATCCATCCCAGGGTTTTCTAAGCAATACGTTCAGATCGAAAATCATTCGTAATTCTGAATTCACTGTAAAATTGTAAATTGCAAGCAAATCTGCGCTGGATATGGTAAAGTTGCTGATATCCTGGCCATCTACAGGACTGAGAACTTTTTTAGAAGAGATTTGTTCCACCTGGAATCATCATGTATGTATTAAAACAGTAAGATATAAACTACAAGATTTTATAATATCATTCTATAATCTCGAAACAAGTAGAATAAGTGAATAATCTGTACCAACTGTAATCTGTAATCTGTAATTTGTACAATTTGCAAGACTTTACTGATGAGGAATGTCATGTTTAAAAACCAACCTGATCCTGAACAAATGTCAGACAATCCGCAGAAGTTCCACCCACTCTGATATAAGCAGGGCTTAAATGACGGGTCAAATTAATGAATTTCTCCTGTTCGATGGGCAATTCATTCATTGCTCGAAGTAAGGACGTGTCGAGACCGACAGACAAGAACTTGTCGGAGACGATGTGCGGAGACTGCTCTTTATCGAAATGGTACACATAGGAGCGAGATATAACATTAAGATTGTTAAATAACAAGAGCATCAATATAAACACGCATATGCCCAATATGGTGCAAGTGACTAGACGTATATTTAGGCCTGCAATAGGAAAACAAAATTCATTAATAATGAAAAAGGCATACTGAGGAATAAAAAAAAATAGTTACATGTAATGCGTGCATAGTTTTTGAGACATCTATTTTAACATATTACAGAGAAGTTTACAATTTTTACAATAACTATTTTACACTTTTACTTTCATAAAATAGCAAATGAATTATGCAACGAAGCAGATAGAATAAAAAAAAACACGATTAATTAATATACAATAAATAAATGTGCATTCAGTAAATCTGTAAATGTAATAAATACAAATTTACAAAAATAATAAAAATACAATAAATATAATATGATAAATACAATAAATATAACACTAAATATAATAAATGAATTGCTAATTTCAGAAAGAAAACAAATTCACAAACCAATTTTTTTAGAAAAACTAAAAACTAATTTTCTTAATAACTACTGAACCTAAATTTCTGGGGGAAAAAAATGTTGTACGGCTTAGTACACATCTTGCATTTTGAGAAAAATCCTTTTTCTAGAATTTAAGCTTAATTTTCGTTTTTTATTTATTCCCTTTTTGTACAGTAAATAGAAAAAAATTCATTAATAAGAAGAAAAATTTTTTAATTGCAAACTGCATGTGATATTTTAATCATCAACTGTAGTCTTTGATGCTGTTGAACATGTTCACTAGCAAATTTTGTTTTTTTTAATCTTCTAATCGTATATAATCTTTACAAGTCTGATATTTAATAAAATGCATAATAAAATAAAATTTTCATAATAAGATACAACTTCACCGTTTGAATTTTGAAAGTCTGAGTAAATATTATTTCCAAAAGATATAAGTTGATTTTTTTTAAATTTGAATATCTCAAGACCTCAGGTGTTGTCTCGTGTTATGAAAAATATCATAATTATTGAAGAATTATCATAACATCCATTTTGATCTAACAATAAGTTATTATATCATGATTCAAGTTGATCTAAGTTAATGATATCTTTATTGCAATTTTTGGAATTTTACCTTGTAATTTCATATTCATTCAAAATTTAAGTAAATTAAGAGAGCTTTAACACAGCCTATACGTTTCCCATGCTTTCAAAAACTAACGAAAAAAGATTAGAAAAAATTGAAGGCAACTAAGAATTACCTAAACAATTCATAGAAATAGCAAAGAAATTGTAAAGGGTCAATAGAATGAGGGGGAGAAAACCGACAAGGGTTTAATCCATTACACAATGAAAGCACAGGCAACAGGAACAAAGAATAACACAGGCACTAGATTTTTAATCTATTGGAAACCGTATTAATAAACCCCTTTATAATACACCCATTAATATGCACGTGTTTTCCGATAGGATAAAAATTTTACTGCCTGTATTATTCCCTGTTCCTGTTGCTTGGCATTGTGCAAGAGCCTTTTGTGGCATGCTAACACTGACAATAGAGAAGGAACATGACTACGATTTAGCCCTTTAGCAGTAAATAATATTTTGAGGAGTTAGGGAGGCATCACTCAATGGTTTTTACGTAAACATTCTTTTTCTCTAGTAAACAATGCGAATACCTACCCATACTATTCGTTACAATTAAAACCTCAGTTTCATAAATTCCAGAACATTTCCTTCTGAAATTAGCGATTCAAATATAATTTTATAAAACCAATAAAAGAGTACGATAAATATTTCTAAATATGGCTGTGTTTCAAAATTGCTGCCTGTACTGAAAATACTATAGTTCACGTCACGTAAATTATAGTTTTTCAGTACTGGCAGTAATTATGAAACACAGCTTAAATATGTAAATCTATAAATACAATCACTGTCTCTGCAGAGATAAGCAAAACTACAAAACAGTATGTGTGTACGTTTTAAATACAATCACGTGACACCGAATTTCCCGGTAAACATGGCTGCAGGTCTCGTTAGCAGCTCGCTGTCGGCGGCGTAAAACGCCAAACACAGGATGTAATAACGCGATAACTGATGAGCATTTCAGGCGGAGTGATTCATTCGCGAACAGGGAGAGACGAGACTAATCTCGTAATATTCATCTCGCGTTTCTTCTCACTGAGATGCGTCCCAAGTTCCAACTTACCGCTACGTACGTACGAGTCACTGAGTTCCTGATACCGGCTGTTGCCCCAGGCGTTGCTCACGAAATAGCTCATCGTTATCGAAGAGATTCCTGCGGCCCGGCCGCGCCGACGTTGTGAATGATCCGCGCCCGCACGCCGCTCTTTTCGCGCATCTGTCAACAATTGAACGCCGGTCGAATCTCTGCCTGGCGCCTGCTTCCGTCTCGCGCCGCGAGAGCGATCGAGGCGGGCGCGATGAAAAGCCGACAGAAGCTGTGTAAAGCCTATTCTGTAACTCGTAATGACAGTTCGTTATCGTTATAATGTCATTGCACAGTATTTTTATTATGTGAAAAAGAGAGAGCTGCAACGACATTATAACGAACTGTTGTTAAGAATTACAGAATAGGCCTACAGTTGACACACAGCATCAATTATATTGTATCTATGTTATAATTTTGCACTCAACAATGTAAATGTACTATAACACATATTATATAACACATATGTTATATTACATTTATATTGTTGAGTGCGAAATTACAACAGATGTAGTGTTGTCACTGATACTCTATGTCAACTGGGTTAATAATGGTATGATAAAATATACTCAAGTAGAACAAAAATTATGACATCATATATTTGATATCAAAATAACGTTAAGCAGTATAAAATGACAATAATGACATTTTAGAGTCAGCAGTATAAAATGACAATAATGACATTTTGATGTCATTTTGACAATAATGAAAAAGGCATACTGAGGAATAAAAAAAAATATGACATCTGTGATTTCTTGTTCTACCTGGGTATGTACAATTTAGTCTTCTATAAAGAAATTTCCTGACTATAGTAACAATCACTGTATATATCGTTGATTTTATTTCAATTTTATAAAGAAGGAATTTATTTTTAAAAAATTAAATTCATGAATCAATGTTTCAGATTGAAAAGTAAATTTCGATCAAATAATTTGGATAGTTTTTTTTAAAACGCGATTAATAACACTGTGGTAAAATATATACAACTTACTCTTCTATAAAGAAATTTCCTGACTATAATAACAATCGGAGATATCGTTGATTTTATTTAGATTTTAATGGACCACGTGATTTTTTCGCTCGGCCTTTTTTGACGTTCCGTGACGCATTGTTTGCTCGTTCATAATTTACATGCGACAAGATCGTTTCACGACTCTCGAGACGCGAGCCAGAAGTGGACGGCTGATGTTCCGAAGAGACTGCTGTATTTACAGTACAAATTGTTTTCTCGGTACTTGAGCACGATGCCTTTCCAAATTGTAATTTCTCTGTTTTAGGATGGAACCAATGTCTTCGTGTTCTGCGAACTAGACACAAATAATTATACATTCAATGAAGTATGCCTATCAAGCAATTGCGCCTTATACAAAGAATAAATCCTGTAAGTCACCGGTGAGATTTTGCAATGACAAATGGAACGTACGAAATAAAGAAACATTGCAGTTTACCTTTAGGCAAGATTTCCTCGTGGATCGAATCAGAACTGGAATTCGAGGGATGGGAAACGCAGGATCGACTCTTGTTCGCGGCGCGATTCCTGTAGGACACGCTACGCCGACGCTTCCTCCTCGTGGTTAATCTCTGTCGCGACTCCGAACTGCTCAGCTCGTCCTCCGCCCAAAATTGCCGGTCGGTATCATCCGAGATCAGTGGAGCCGGAGCGGATGGCTTTAAACATCACAAACATCATTCTATAGTCTGTACACAAGAATTGTATGCGTTTATATTTGCTCTCGTTACGCTTCGCTCACAGCTTCCCCATAAGTTTCCGAAGCGCGTCTTTCTATGACGATGGAGATACGATTTTCATAACCCTCTTCCTCGGAGCTGTATGTCATCTTTGCGTCCCCCCAAGCGCAATAATAACCCATCTTCTTGTTTTACATACAAATTGCGCACTGTTGTAATTATCACGCGCAATTTATCGCATTTTAAAATTATTGTTTCGACATACTGGCGAATTTTTACGGCATTCGGATAACCGATCGAACAATTAAGAGTTATATGAGATGTGTAGTGTTTTTTTCTGATTTGCAGGTACCATCGGTTTATTGCAATATAGAATATTTTTTTTTTTACGAACTTAATTTCGAAAAACCTGCAATCTTTCATTGAATTTTTGTTTAGTTCAGAAAACAATGGACACCTCTAATAACAGATTTACTTATCTTCTTTTTTATTAATATAATTTCTTATTATATTTAAAGAGATAAAGAGACGGAAAAATTAAATTGAATAAAGTGTCTTGTAATACTTAAATTTCATAGAGCTTACTTTACTTTATAAGCTAATTACTTTATAACTATTGCAACTATCACACTTATAGTTGTATGTGACCTTACAAAATACAAGGGAGATGAATTAATTTTATACAATGATTATATCACAAATAAACTTTCGTAAACTTTGGGTACCACCTATTTTCGTACACGACACAGCAGCACGTATATTTCAATGCCTGAAAAATATGTCTCTCTCTTTTCACATTCCACTCTTTCACTTTCGCGCTTTCACGCATGAACATATCTTTACACCTATACAATTTGTTTTTTTTTTCTAACGCAGTCTAGTCATTCTCGGATTTTCTGCGTTTTTTCGAGCGTGGACTGTCAGTGTCATGAGGACTTGGAGTGATGTGACTTCGTTTTCGCTTAAGACTGCTCTCGATCGATTCACTGCTACTGCTTGCAGCGGTTCTGGTCTCTCTCCGAAATGTTCCTTCTCCCGTTGCTTGTACCAATATCTGAAAATAAATGATATTAGTAATGCTCGAAAATTTAAGATACATTAGGAAAGATAAAAATATACATAAAAAAAAGAATGATATAAAAACACAAGTATATTCCAGAAAATCTTTAATAATATTTTGACAAATTTTATTTTTCTTTAATCAGTTTCCTAACGCATTTTTAAACAAGTATGTTAGCAAAAAAATATGAATTACAATTATGACTAATAGAGTATTTTTCTTACCTGCATATGTTGCAAGCATTCTTCTTGCATCGAGACTGCCATTTTAAAGATAAAAGTATCGTGCTTGTTGTACATAATCGCGTTTTGAAACATAAGCATGACATCTCTCTGAAAGTGCATGGTCGACCTAATCGTGCCGTTGTCGATGTTCTTTTTGATAGTCGACAGATCCATCGGTCGAAAGATCACCGAATGATACCCGGGCGCCTGGTCTTCCGTGATCGGTCTGAGAAACACTGACGCGTATTTATGTGTGGCCAAACGATTGTAGACGAGCATGACCGCCTTCTTCCAAGCACGATAATCTGCGCCTTCTCCGGTACCCTCGTTCTCCGGCTCGCTGTCTACAGCGACGTTCTGCTTCTTGGAATATGTCTTCATCGCTCGGCCGCTGTTCAATTTGCTCAACGAGGACTCCTCTTCGTCCAATTCTCCGGGTTCTTCCACGACCGTGGATTCTATTTCCTTCTTTATGCTCTGCTCGCTCTGCCGCTCGTTCTTCTTGATATCCGGTTTTTCTTCCTTCTCTTCCTTCACCTCCACAGTCTCTTTCTTGTCTTCCTCTGATAGACCATGAAGCGGACTCTTCCTGTGGAACGAACCAGTAACTTCCAGTACTGTTTCGACTTTTGGTTCTTCAGACTTGACTTCCGCACTCTCGGTTTTCTTAATATTTATTTCCGTATCGGTTGTCGTAGCCTCGATTGGCTCGCTCTTGATGCTTTTCGTTTCCTCTGTGGTTACCACGGGCGTAGCATCCTCATTTCCATCGACCGGTTCGTTGCCGACCTCTTCTTCTTTGACTTCTACATCCTGCAAGGTGGAATTTGTAATATCCTCCGAGGAATCCTTGACCTCTTCTTTCTTAAACTCGTCCGTGTATATCTCCAATGTTTCCTCGTTCGCTCCGTCTGCCTGTGACTTTACTGAAGGCTCCTCTTTTATTTCCACGACAATCTTTTCTTTTACCAAAGCCGATTCCTCCTTGAACGATTCCAAGGACTCGGTGCTTTCGACCGTGTTCTCGATGATCTGCTCCTCTGCCACCGCTTTCTTCTTAATCTCCGTACTTTGGCTGCTCTCGTCATCCTCCAGAATCAAGCTAATATCTTGTGACTTTTCCGTGTCTTCAGCACTGGGTAGATCGTTCGTCACCTCTGAAGAGACGCTAACGATCTCTGTAGACGGCACATCTTGTTGATCCCCTGTAATTTTCGCCAAATATATTTCTAATTGATCTAATCTCGCATTATTTTTACCTTCAGTGTCTTCTTGTGGTTCCTTCTGCTCTTTAACGCTACCGGGCGATTCTTTGTCATCAGGCGCAGCCACTTCTGCTTCTTCTTCTTCTTCTTCTTCCTCCTCGTCTTCTTCTACTTCCTCGTCCAAGGTCTCGTCTACCGTTTCCTTTGTTTCGTCTGGAAGTTTAGAGTTATTCTCCTCTATCTCGATGTTCGATGCAGCATCCATGGGTTTTGCTTCAACATCTGGTTGTTTCTCCTCCGTTGGAGCATCCTTACTAGTCTCTTCATCATTGATTTCTACCTCTGAAACGAGTTTCTCCGTCAAAGTCGTCGTTTTTTCACCCGTACTCGTCTCGGATTTGGTCTCTGACGTGTTTGATACTGTCTCCGTAACGATAATTTTGGGTTCCTGCGGATCTATGGCGACAGTCCCGATAATTTCGGCGATATTCGAGGTACTAGAGTCGATCTCTTCGATCGCCATTTCGCTTTGCGGCGAATCAGACATCGACACGGCTTCGTCCACGTCTCTCGGCTGTGGCCTTGGTCCCGTTGCTGCTGTTGGTATTTCTGTCGCTTGTTGGGGCACATTCGCAAGACCGCTGATGACCGCTGTTGTCGTCGTTGTCGTCGTCGCGCCTATGGTCGAGCCACTTGTATCCAGCGTCTGTGGGCTACCGGTGATCTCTTCCTTGATCAATTCCTCAATGTCCTCAATGATATCGTTTATCTCGTCTTTATCTATTACGTCCGCCATTATGTCTTTCCGTATCACGTCTATGTGATCTGTAATTATCTGTACCATATTCTCCGACACGGGTATGTTTGGCGGAGCGATGGGAGTCGCTGGAGCTGTCGCTGATATCGTCGTCGCTGTAGTCGCTTCGTTCTGGATAGCCACTTGCGGTATCTGGGCTTGCGGCTGTATAGTTTGCTGAAAACTGCGCACCTCAGAGGTANCAGGGGTAGCCACGACTGTTTGTTGTTGTTGTTGTGCATGGGACACGATAGCGTTGGGAGATGTCGTTTGCAGATTCGGCAGAGGTCCTCTCTGCGTGCTCGCTGGCATTTCCAGCAGCATAGAAAGCGTGGGAGCGCCAACGGACGGCCGTTCCGGAGTCGCATTCGCACTGGCTATCGCCGTCGACACCAACTGCTGCAACTGCGGCGACACGTTCTGCGTCAATTGCGCGTTCAGCATCTTGGGACTAGACCCGAGCAGACTGGTGATGGTTGGCGAGCTCACTTGAACGGGAGTGGACGGAAAGGACTGTACGGTCTGAGTGGTAGGACTGGGGGATTTCAGTAGACTCGTCAGCAATGGAGATCTGCCGCCCCTGTTGCTTTTCTTCTCTTCGTCGTTCTCCACCGAGATGGATTCCGTCGCGGATTCCTGCACCGCCTCCGTCATGCCTTCCGTGTGCTGCTTGCGAGTCTGGTTCACGATTGAAGCCGCGACGGACGGCGAACCCATCTCTTGCTTCTGTTGCTGTTGACGTTTCGCCAGCCAGGCCAAGTGGGACCGTGCCTTCTGCTCGTTCTCGCGTTCTTCCTGCTGTATATCGAGCCACATCCTCTCCAACTTCTCGTCGCTCATCGCATTGGACTTGAGGTGGTTTATGTCCGCCTTGAGTTGCAGATACTCTTCCTTCTGACGGATCAGAAGTTGGTTCAACTCGGCTATTCTCTCCTGCGTCAATTTTCTGACGATGGACTCGCTAGTGGTCTCGCCACTCTCCCGCTTCTTCCTCTTCGGCGTGTCAGCGTTCTCCAGCAGACATGCATATTGCATGGCGCATGATTTTTGTGAGAACCAATCAGCGGGCCTTAGAGGTTCTTTCTCGACAAATGGTTTCAACGACCTAGACACACTCATCCAATTCTGATCCCCAGATTTCAGCACGCTTGATGCGAGACACAATTGTTCTCGAGTTGACCATGTGTCGTTTGAGTTTGCACGTTTAACTTTCATTCCTGAAATTTATTTTCTTGATTAAATTACTGCGTAACTATCTCTCATTAGATAATATCACACGAAAATGTTATAAAATTCATTAAATAAAGTTAACTTTGTAAGTTGTCATAAGTTGTAAAACGTCAACTTTGTAAGTTGTTATAAGAAAAAAATTGCTAGCATTAATATATTACCTAAATTCTCTTTCCTTACTTCTTTCTTTTTATTTATTTTTCTGTTAAAATTCATCTTGAAACATACATTTTATATTATATAAAAAAGTAGAGTAGGGTTTTTATTAACATTCGTTTGCCCGTATAGGTTAAGTTAGCGAAATCTCATTTTATGCCGAGCGTCTGTCAAATCCATTTCTTTTTAAAGTGATTGAAATTAATGTAATTATAATGTTCCAAAAGTGACAAATAAAGAATGAAATTATTTGAGATCCATTGATTTAAAACCAAAACATTGATTAGGACTCAATACAATTGACGTATAGGTTAGGACAATGTCCTAACCTATACGTCAAACATATTTCGTTAAAGGCGTCGAAGAATATCGCAAAGGGAACTTACTCTCCTGCATTGATGCCATTGTGCTTCTTTCCGAGAGATTTCAGATTCGGTGTAATTCGCGAGATATGTGCGACATAAACTCGACTTATGAACAATTTGTCGCCGCACTTTGTTTCGCGATTTTTCAAAAAGAATAGTGCGGCTCAACCGAGTCCTTTTTGGAGTATAAACTACTATAAACTGGTGTAGATGGCACACTCATACGATTTTACACAATGCAACGAATTGGCTGCGTTTCATTTCTACGTTTATAAAAAGAAAGTTCAAGGAGTTTAAAACTCTAAAACATAAAATTTAATTTACGAATATATAAATAGCGAAAATTTAATTTACGAATATATAAATGAGTAAGTTTTTATGTTATATGAGTAAATATGTATGTATAAATATATTATGAAAATATAAAGTCTTCCATTTTAATGAATTTCCAATTTAATGAATTCAGATTACGGGGGATCTCTTTAATTTTTCAAGTTCAAAATATTGAAATTACTACAGTCGCGAGATCGCGGACGAGATAACAACCGCACCATTTGATTTTATTTTACACATAAGAAGTACGAACATTTTCAGATTACTGTTAAATTGAAAATATCCAAATATCCAAATATCCAAATATCTAAAAAATACAATTCTTATTAGAGAGCTATAGAAAAGATTCGATACATTTTTCGAAAAACGGAGCCGCCGTCATTGCGGAGGAACGCGGAACGGACGGACAGCTGATCGCGATTCGAACACGCGTGCGACGCAAACGCAGGAACGCAGGAACGTCGCGAGGAGAGACGTTCGTAATGGCGGAACGATCGGAGACTGTCAAAGTATGCGCCGACACAGGTTGTGCCTCATCGCCGTGAATTGAGACTGCGCGCGAAGCGAACGAGCGAGTGCCACGCTGTGTCGAGGATCCGATCGCGAGGACGTTAATCGTTTGTGAGATTTTCGTCGAATCCCCACCGCGACACGATGATGAATAATCGTAGACGGAGCAACAACTTCACGTACGTCAGCTCGTGCGTGAAGTACATGATCTTCATGCTGAATTTCGTCTTCTGGGTGAGCAAGCCACGTCCACAGATTCCTCGCGTCGCGCTCCGTCGTCCAGGCTGTCGTACGAGCAAATGGGATTCATAGAATTTCTTCACAGACACGCGCGTGTGTCGCTTTCGAATCTGTCAGTTGTCTTTAGCTTAGCTCCAAAATCTCCATGTGTCTTTCTTTTGGTTCCGTACGAACGTGGATGATTTTTCATAAAAGGGTCCTGGATTCGATCCTGATCCTCATCCCGTTCATCTTGAAAGAGTGAGAGACACTATAATGTCTATTTCTATCAATTTAGATTAACTTTAATCTCAGTTTAACTTATTTTTCATCTTTTTTTAATTTTTAGGACTAAAAGAAAGATAGAAAATAAGTTAAACCGAGATTAAAATTAATTTGCATTGATAGAAATAAATGTGAGAAGATTAATAGGATTGAATAATGTCCATTTCTACCAATGTAGATTAACTTTAATCTCGGTTTAACTTACTTTTCATCTGTTTCTAATTTTTAGGACTAAAAAAAGACAGAAAGTAAGTTAAACCAAGACTAAAGTTCTACATTGATACAAATCGACATAAGAAAATTAAAACTCTGCGCATTAAAAATTAAAGCAGATTAATAGGAGATATGCAAAGGTGGTATCAAAACAATCAAGTACAATCAAAAGTAGGAAAAATCAATTGATAACACGTTAAATAGCCAAAGAAAAAATCCTCTGTTTTTACATAGATAAGATAAAATAGGACAAGAGTTAAAGATAATCAATAAACAAGGCGACAGTCCTCAAATGTAATGATAGTAGACAAAAATAATTTTTCTTTATGCCCAGCTATTTGGTGGACTGCTAATCGGCGTAGGTCTCTACGCATTCGTGGATAAATGGCAGGCGACTGGCTCCGTCAGGGTGGAGAACGTCTACGATGTGGTCTTGAATATCTCTCTGGTGATGCTGATAGCTGGCGGAGTAGTCTTCGTTGTTAGTTTCGCGGGATGCGTTGGAGCTCTTCGCGAAAATACTTGCCTTCTTAAATTTGTTAGTATTTTATGTTCGCAAAACGTTTCTTCAACTGGCGTGAAATGTATGTGATTGACTGAGCGAGTCATTTTTTTCCAGTACTCGCTGTGTCTTTTGGTGTTCTTCCTTTTGGAGATGGGTGTGGCGATTGTCGGTTTTGTATTCCCGCACACATTGCAGTCCCTCTTGGAAGAATCTTTTACGGACAAAATAATTCAGACGTACAGGGAAGATCCAGATCTACAGAATTTCATCGATTTCGGCCAACAAGAAGTAAAGACGGATGAAATTTATAATGATAAAAATACATTTCTTATGTTTGTATAAATTATCCAATCTTCTACATGCAGCGAAATGTTTGTATTAAAATTTTTAAATTGCAGTTCAAATGTTGCGGCCTGAGTCAAGAGGGATACTTAGATTGGGGGAAGAATGAATATTTCAATTGCACTAGCCCTAGCGTGGAACGTTGCGGTGTACCGTTCTCATGTTGCATAAACGCTACTGATATATCCGTACGTATATCTCGTTTATTACATTCATTCATGAGAAATCAAAGATAATTAAAAATTATATAATGTTAAACAAATGTACAATTTCAACTTTTAGAGCGGGCTTGTAAATATAATGTGCGGCTACAAGGTCCAGATGTTACCAGTATCGGAAGCCAGTAAAAAGGTGTGGACCAGCGGATGTATCGAGATCGTGCGCAGCTGGGCGGAACGTAATCTCTACACGATAGCTGGCATTGCATTAGGTATTGCGCTTAGCCAGCTTTTTGTGATCTACCTCGCGAAAACGCTGGAGGGTCAGATCGAGCTACAGAAGTCCCGCTGGCATTCCTGAGCTTGACTTCAGGCCACCTACCGCTACCAATCACATTGTGCGGCCAACAGACAGGTGGCCAACGGCAGCCGATCGCGCGGATCGCAGGACACAGAGACAAATATAAACGCGCGAATGGCACTGCTCGTCCTCTTTGCCATCTCTTTATACATACTGTGCATTTTGTCTCTCATCAAACTCCTCCTTTATTTCAAGAATTACTTTCACCTATACGTGAGTAAGGGATAATATGCCACCGGCAATCGACGAGCTTTCTTCGTACTAGAAGACACGTTCGCGATCAACGGCATCGATAAAAGATCTTGCATAAAGATTATATTACACACGCGGATGCGGAAATGGTGTCCTGTGCGCTTACAATCAGCGGTAAAAATTCTTTTTAATACTCAGGAAAGCATACTTTCTTGCTTACATAGATAATTGCATGATTCAAATGCTTTGCGCTTGTATCGGCGAGTTGCGTGTCATGCAATTATGCTCTTGTGAATGCTGCACGGGACACGATCAATGCATCCGTTTTGTACATGCGACTGTAACTCAAAACGCGTTAAAGACAAAAGTGAGAAAGACATTTACCATGATAAATTCTGTAACATGCATTTTTAGCATATTACAGTACGTTGTATTGAGTTATATTATAGTATTATAAAAAACTTACTGAATTTTATAATTATAATTATAATATCCATTTTTCGAGCGTTATTTCTTCTATCAAGTCAATTTGTAATCTTCAAAATTTTTTTTTCCTTTTCATCTCATTATTTTCGATTTCAATGTACTTTACGCAATACGCGAAAATAATAGATCTGATATCATCTTTCTAATGCGAGATAGTTCATTGCAATATATGAATTCCATCATTTCCAGCACACTGACACAAAGTTGTTTTAATGGTTAATATTGATGTACTATTAATAAGTGATATAGAAGCTTGTTTCATAAGAATTTAGATAACGATAATCGTGTGCACATTTTCGCATATGTTACTTCCATTGAGAATATGTAAGTTAGAACATAATGAATTTGAGATTAGAAGATCCTCTGTGTAAGTAAATCTTGAAAAATTTATTTGCTCCACTAGCTAAGTGTAAATTGAATCGTTGAATTGTTTTGATCTTTTTTCCCCTTATAATTAAGTATTTTTAAGCATTAAATGCGTTTAATCATAGGGAAACACGTATATAAGCAATTTTTGCTTCTACACTGTTTCTTTTGTAATTGATAATTATGAATGTATTATTCTCCTATAAATAAGTGAATGTACGTGCACTGCTGAACTTACAATACTGATAATTATTAATGATAATTCTCATTCACTTGTAGTGTATGCGACGCCATATCTGTACTATGAAATCATGAGCGCACATTTATTTGAACACAATATTACTAATTTATATTTCTCTGTCACTGTATTAGCATAACTCATGTACATACATGAGACAAGAAACGTCCAGTGCCAAAGTCAGAATATCGTTACTCTTATGTTTTTAAACAAATCTGACAATAATCTGGTATAAATAATTTGCTTAATGCATTTAGATGTCTCTTTGTCAAGAATAAATGTAAAACTGATATAAAACCTTCTAGTTTGTAATAAACAAGTATTATTCTAAGAGCTGTGTTCTCTTTTACCATTACCGATATATCAAATTATATTGATAGAGTTGTACAAAATGCTATATATTACAAATAGCATGGAAAAGTCATTACGTTGTTTCAATAGTTGCGTATTTAATGGACTGCTACATACAGATATTTCATTACAACAAAGTGCCATACAATACTTACTTATACAAAGATGAATCTATTACATTATCAGGTACATTATCAGAATATTCCAAGATAACTCGCTCTCCGTCAAAAACAGCAGAATCTTCAAACAATTTTGCTAAAGGCGTGTCCATCTCGTTACATATCAAATCTCCAGTAGAATGACGAAAGAGTCTCAATTTATTTGTAGTGGCTGTATTATTAGTATTTGGAACTTTGAGTGTGTCTGCTATTGAATCTATACATTTGCCAATTGTCCAGTGCATGTTGACGTAGGTGCCTTTCGATGTGCCAATGTGTTTATTTTTAACTGTGAGCGGCAAATGCACAAGGAAGTAACTTCTCTCGCTTGTCGGTACATTTTTAGGACCAATCGCAGAACATTTTACACGCATGAGTTGTACCTGCAAACAGAGAAAGACATATACAAATCTGTATTTGTTTTATATTAAAATATTTTCTATTTTATATATAAACGTATAACAGTACTTTATTTGCCAGCACTGTATTCTTGGATTTCTTCAAACTGTCCGTGATTTGTTGATCTACTATCGCTTTCGCTTCTGCAAACTGTTTCTTTGGTATTTGCCATTTTTTCAGCTTCTGTATCTTCTCTGTTTCATTCAACTCCAAGCATCCGTGATGTCTGTGCACCACGCAAAAGTGTTGCTTACACTTGATACATGGCATCTCGACCGGCGACGTTTCCTTGCAAGACTCTTTAGAGCACAGAAAGCTTGCTGATTGTTCTACAATGGGTTTTATGGTCTCCGTTTTCAAACATTCATGCGATACCATATTGAAATGCTCTTTGCAGAAGGTGGCCTGACAATGCTCGCACACAAATGGCAAGAAATCCAACAATTTGCAGTCTTTCACCGAGCAGTGCTCGCCAGTCGCTGGAAACTCCATTATAACGGCAGAAAAATATCGAGATTACAATCTAATGCGTTTTTGGAAAAAATGGAAACGATATTTAGTTGTGCAGTGGCGTTGGAGAATGCAGATGATTGTCGCTGAGAGAGCTTAAAGCCAGATTATTCCACTTTTGCTCCAATTCCTTCAGTGTCATGTGGGAATCGCCGTTGTCGCTTTCGGGATCCGGCAGCTCAGCCACTGGTGTCGAGATGTCGTCAATGGGCAGACGTTCCTTGCGCCAGCCTTCGTCGATCACGTCTATCAGCCTGCCGTCTCCGCACACCTGACTGTCCATCCCGTAAACGACAGTCAACACACTTAGGCTTGGGAAAACATCGTTGTACTTACAATACTATCTCAGTAGATTAATGAATTTTATACTTTTTGAATATTGTTTATCTAAGGATTAGACACAATTGTTTCAAATTTAATCCAAGCAAATCAAGTATCTTGGACCTTGCAGAAGTCAAACTGATTAAGTCAAACTAATTAACTCCATTTTTTGTAAATTTTTAAATTTAAACACATTGATGATTGATTTATTTTATGAAGTTAATCAGATTGAATTGTGAAAGATCTATTTATAATGTTTGATTTTCTTATTCCAAAGATTCTTTGTTCTGAAATCTTTCTAAAGATTCTCTATCCAAAAGTCAACAAAAATGTGTCGCAGATTCCGTTTCACTCAAATTAAAACTTTCGAGACTTACTGTGTACAAGTTGTGACTATTGATTATTACTCTTAGCAATTACCGTGCAATTTAGACAATTTCCAAATACTCACTATTAAAGTCCGAAAGAATCACTGATTCGTATAAACTTATTTACTCGATCTTGTACGCCTCTAAATGCCTCATCAGCAAAATTGGTAGTAGAGGAGAATCACGCACACAATAACGAAAGTCTCATATAGCGTTTTCGACTGAAGCGAGGTTAAGGGTGCTGTCCCATGGAGCGTATTTCGCGGAAGCGAAATCAGCGGATCGCCAATCACAGCACCGTTTCGATAAGATCTTTACAAAAGTTCAAGGAGAACGATCTCCTGATTGGCGATCCGCTGATTCCGCTTCCGCGAAATATGCTCCATGGGACAGTAGCCTAAAGCTCATTTACTGGGAATCCAGACGAACTTGCATAAGTCACATATACTGTGCATAAGTGCATAAGCATATGCATAAGAAAATAGATTGGTCTATTTTCCTTATGCACAAGGATTTATGGACCAATCAATTTTCTTATGCATATGTTTATGCCCTTCAAAATTATCTATTATTATCTAAAATATCTAAAAATTCCTTCCTTGCGCATGCGCAATAGTGTGTTTCTTTGTAGTAACGATGTCGAAGAAGTCAATTGCGTATGCGCAAGGGAGGAAAAAGTACTCCCTTTACCCTACTTATCTTGATGCAGAGAAAAGTTAGATAAGCTCTATCTATATATCTATGGGAGTGAAGTTGACCACTCAAGATGGCGACCATTGGATTGGAAGGAGAAAGATAACCTCGGTTATCTTTCTCCTTAACCTCGGTTATCTTTCTCCTTCCAATATGGTCGCCATCTTGAGTGGTCAACTTCGTCTCACGTCTCATTCATCACCCCCGCGCATTTATGCTCCCTCCTGTTATTCCTACCTCCATGTGCATATGCTTATGCACTTATACATATGGCATGATGTATCATTAATCCTTGTTTATTTTTTGGTGAACAAGAAGGATAAATGATGCATCATGCGCATCATGCATGAAACAAACGGAACGCATCTATAGATTTTCAGCGTTGGCGGTGAATTTTGGAACACAATCTATGTCCATCATAGATATTTATATCTATGACTATGACAAATCGGCGCGAAGGGGTCGCCTGTGCGAGATGAGCCTTGCACATTTTCGTGGGACCTTGACGTCGTGTGTAAAGTCGAGGCGAGTGTTTTCGCGCGCGGACCTGTAGATGTAGAACATTGTAATGGCGACGCCGACCAACAGCAGCGGTAACCTCATTGACGAGTTCGAAGAGTCGTTTCAGGTAAAATGCACACTTTTCATTACTTCGTATTGTAATCAACGTATCGCGCGTTATCATTCATGTCCGTACAATCAACAACAAGCGTTCCCGGTGGATCTCCTCGCATAAGTGGCATATGGAATTATCACATTAAATTGCTCTAGTGTTATGCATACATCGCTATTGGCATTCCGGAGCAATGTTTGAATAGAAATGGTTTTTTTTTTTTTTTACCTGAAACTGGTACATGGTTCGTTATAACTGGTATATCATACTGATGCTGAAGTGTTGATGATTGGGAAGAAGGTATAGAACTTTAATTCTGAAATGTAATAAGAAATGAAAAGTATTAGAAAAGTAATTGTAATAATGTAAATATTCATAGAGCTATAAGTCTTACAATCAGTCCTTTAAATGAAATTTTTTGAAGTATAAAATCAAATGTAAATTTTTTCAATTTTTCATAATTTTAGTTAAGAACAAGTAACTATTATATACCTGAAAGAATGTGTGTTCGAGCAACTCGAGCAGCGATCTGAGCGAGAGAACCGGTAGTTTTCGAGAGGGCTGAGCGGTCTCGAGGACGGGAGCGCGAGCAGTCTTCTTCCTTGTGCTCGCCAATTAGCAATCGCGTGATTCGGCTCACGGACAAGCAACATTTATATGAACGGTGGCGCATTTTATTCCGCGTTGATCGCGATTCGAAACGACCTTGTTAATTCTTAAGATTCTTTGTTCTTGAAACATGTTGGAAGAATGTCAGTATGATTTTTGAATATCAATTGTTTTTCAGCAATGTGTAAGTATATTGACAAAGGACGAGGGATTGGGAAACAGCGGAACGGGCGCATCTGGTGGTTTGATAGTGGATAAAGATGAAGGTCGCGCTGAAATGGAACAGGCTACCATGAGATTCATAGATTTGGCTAGGCAGATGGAGGCGTTCTTCTTGCAAAAGAGATTCCTCCTGTCTGCGCTGAAACCCGAGCTGTTGGTCAAAGAAGAAATCAACGAGCTGAAATTGGAACTGGCACGCAAGGAAGAGCTGATAAAAAGGCATAATGATAAGATTGCTGTATGGCAGAATATGTTGTCAGATCTACAGGGATGGGCGCAATCACCTGCTCAAGGCCCAGCACCCAGTGGTAATATAAGACTCGTTTAATTATGATAATTACCTAATTCGATAAGATGCTTAATAACATTAATATTATAATGCCGATAGGTTTACCAAACGGAAATCAAAGCGGACAGAACCCGCAAGCTGCGAGTGGCAGCGGTAACGCTTCAATGCAGCAACAGCAGCAAATGCTGCAACATCAGCAGCAATTGCAACAGCAGCTGCAGCAGCAGCAGCAGCAGCATCCACAATTGCAGCAACAATTACAGCAACAAATGCAACATCCGTTGCAACCACAGGTATTTAAGTGACGCTGTTACAACCAAAGTTAAATTTTTTACATTTTCCGGATAGATTGCTATTAAATTTCAAACTTGTTGAAAATTACACTTGTTTGAAATACATGTTGAAAATATACTTGTTTGAAATACATTTTTCTTAAAAGGAAATGGAAGAATGTGAGAATGAAAAAGAAGTTGCAATGATTGATAGGACGATTGAAAAGACTGACAGTGACATGAAAGAAGTTGTACCGATTGATAGTAGTACTGACAGTGACGTGGAGATTTTACAGGAAACGATTTTTTTATGACTGCAAGAAACTATTTTTTTCAAATAGTCATGTCAAATTGATAGTATTGTTCGTGTATAATTCATTCATCTTTTTTTTTTAATGAGATTTAATGCTGCATATATTCTTGTAAATATCAGTAGTTATATTTATATCACAACTGCAACTGTTTTATAATATGTATCATGATTATATACATATA
>JAJVSH010000148.1:239881-381278 GCA_021460005.1 Tetramorium alpestre | reverse complement strand
TATATATATATATATATATATATCACTATACATTATACATAATGTATAGTAATAATATAATGTAATGTCCTGTGTTATTTGTTGCACTTGAATGTATGATTGTTAATATGAGTGTGTCTGTACGAGAGAAGACGTATCTGTGGTGAATTTACACATATATGAAAATTATGTATTATTAAGTAAACACACGCACACGCACTCACTATCTCTTTTTTAATGACGGAAATACTCAGTTTAGTTAGGGATATCGCTAAATTTTTCAAAAAATAAAAAGATAATCGGTGCCGCATACGCACGCCGATTATATATTGCGTATAATATTAGTGCCTTATATAATTTCTATACACAAATTCCTATACATACGTAAAAATGTATCATACAAAAGAGAATATTAAAGTGCTTTTTCCATAATTATTGATGATATAGAAATATATATAAAAGCATAAATTTTTATCATGAGGAAAGTATAGAAGGATTAACTATATGTGCAAATAGTTATTGTAAAACGGTGCCAAAACAATGAATACAATATGTACAAATACTTACAATTAGTCAAAGAAAAAAGAAAGATGAAGAAATGTAATAAATCTGAAAATGGTAATAATAAAATTTAGGTGTATTCCTAATTGATATATATATATATATACTTCATATTAATAGAAAGACCTAGCAATCACCTCTACATTTGACAGCATTTTATAAGAAAAATCATATTTATGTAACGGAATAATGAAGATATAGACGGTTTATTTTATTTTTTTAATTTTTTCACGAATGACATTTCTTCGCGTCATGCTCTGTATTCATAAAAAAAATTTGCATGTAGATATTGTATGCATGCGCATCTTAAGTAACATTATACAAACTGTATTCCAATTATAAAAATAATTGAACACGTTTCGCGGATAAAAATATATTTCTTTACTATTTCATTTAAATCTTAAGTTCACAAGTAACTCATAAGAGAAGCATTATGTTGCAATTTGAATAATGTTTGGGATCTATCTCATTTATAATGTCTCAACTCACGAATAGATGTTGTGACAATAAATATTTTTGTTCATTACAAAGAAGAAGAAAGAAAAATACTATTGTGCTTTTTTTTATTTCCCTTGCCTACTTATTGTCATTCCCGACAAATCCGATTCTAGTTATTCATCCGTCCGTTTTTCTAAACATGCATGCATGTGGAGTATATTTTAGCTGTTTTGCGAAAAGTCATTCAGATAATTCCCGCATAGTTTTTTTTAATAATTTATATCAGACATAAATATTGAGAAAGCTTATCGTTTTCACTGTACTATGTTTTCTCATGCATTCCCCTTGTGTTTATCGCATCCCTAACATCGTCATTTGGTGTGACTTTACAGGTGCAACAGGGTTCTGGTGGACCGCCTACGTCAGGTCTTCAAGGTGTACCGGTCAATCAGCAAAGCATGTTCATGACACAAGGTGGTGTAGGTGGTAGAGCTACCGGGTTTCCAGTTGGCGGTATGGGCAGTAGCACTCTTCAAGGGCCTCTGGCTTACCTGGAAAAGACAACGAGCAACATAGGGATGCCAGAGAGGCGGAGTTGACGCGGACGGGGAAGGGGCCGGGGCCGGGGTCGTGGAAGAGGCCGAGGTAGAGGAAGAGGCGGCGGAGGCAGCGGCCTACCGCCACCGCCACCGCTTCTCGATCCCTCAGACCCATCGTCCTATGCTGCTGCTGCCGCAGTCGCAGCTGCTGCGGCGGCGCCCCTTCCCTCTCCGCAACAGCAGCCTCCTTGCACATAAAATAATGTGACATTTTTAATTTTTTCTCCTGAGAGAGAAAGAGACTACGTGCAAGACTTTTGTACTTTCAAGATTGAATACATTTGGTTATCATTGGTGTTGTGTTTGATGTCAGATTGTTGACTTGAATGTGCTACGTCAGTGGTGATGATGATAGTGATAATAATGCTGATGATTGAAGCATAGCTGATATGCATTATTGTTATATTGTGGAAATGGACACAACTAATGCTTACAAACGTATCATATAATTTACGAGCTTACCAAGGTTTCAGTGGCAAACGCGTTTCAACAGTGCCAGTTTTATTGTGATCCAGCTTTGGATTGACATTACGATTATATTGATTATATGAACATTCTTTTGCATTTCTGCTGAAACTGTTTCATACGCGAAAGACATTTTATATTCTTTATACTAGTCGCGAAAATCGTAAAATGAGGAGTTTATGTGGAAATTGCGACGTAAAGTGAAAAGTATGATAAATACTTTGTAATTGAAGCGGCAATAAGACAATTGTACATAATAACGAAATTATGTGCGATATGATTATACTTATAGGGATAAGGATATCTTCCTATTTCTTTATATTACATCATTAGTTTATGATATTAGTTCTTTGAGATCGCCGACACTTTTATAATAAACTGCGTTCATCGCTTTTGCAGTGCCTTTGGACACCTATCAAATGTACTGTTTGTGCGATATCAATAAAATGTACATTGTACTGTGCAAAATCAAAATGTATATTACGCATGTTGGTCAAACTATAAGCATCCGTCCTGGACATTTGCGTACAAACTTGAAATTTTTATTCGCGTTTGCATAAATTTTCAAATAATTCTTTCCAAAGCGTGATGTTCACTCTATGCCTGTAACTAATGTATATTTACGCATTAGCTATAGACGCATTAATACATATAAAACGAGCAATTTCAAGATGCAATCAAGATGTCCAAGAATCTTAAGTATCTATCTTTTTGCTAACATTTTTAATTTTATACGATTAATAATTTGCATTATGTGCCATTACAATGTTTTTTATATTTATGCGATATATTTTATAAATGCACACATTATAAAGTATAATAATAATAATAATTTTGTAATGTGAAATTTAATTTAAATAAAAAATTAATATTTGTTCACAATTATCAGCAATTATTCTAAATGTATTAATTTTACATTTGCAATGTATTCATTTTATTTAGTTAGATTGTTTGAAAATGTACTGCTTGGAAACATTGTACAAGGTAACAATTTTCTGCTCGTTTTTTATGTATGTGATAATCGAAAATATTTTATATATGAATTATTGATTTCATATGACAACGTGAATATACATATCTATTTTTCATATTAGGCAATTGCCTATTTTTATATATTACGTCTTTTGCAAGCCCAGGACAGGGTGCTTATATTACTTGCTATTTTTTTTAGATTTGATGTACTCATATACATACAACATATGCAATCTTTGTCCTGTACAATATTATATTGTATGCACTGTAGTATACATATAGTTGATACGAATGTTACTTATATACATATACAGAACACGTTTTCTTATTTTTACTATTCCACCTAAGTTAAAAATCCTGATTGTGATAAGGTCTTCAAGAATATTTATCAAAAGAAGAGCTCAACTTTACACGCGAAAACAATTCGACTGTACAAAATTGTAAAAAATTTGTATAAAACTTATTTTTAAAACTGCCCTTTTAAATACGCAATCAAATTATAGTCGCATGTTAAAAGTAGGATTGTCAGTTTCAATTTGTAGTGGAAATTGTATTTTATATAGGGGAATGGTGTCTAATAGAGGAAAGATTTTTTTGTTGGATTTCTTTTTGGAAAATGGGATACAGATCAATTGTTGGATTTAAAAAAGGTTGGAAGCTAAATTTACAAATAAAAATAACTTTATGACGAGTTCCAAATACTCCTGTATATGTCAAAATGCAATGAATACATAATTATTAAGATTTCATACCGATTGTATCTGGAGATGTCGGGATTTGTTTTTGATAAATGTAAAAATTGTTCTTGAAATGAGCAGCTTCCACATCTAAATGTTAAGTATTCTATTTGACATCCTTTTTTTATCCTTTTTTAATGTATACATTATTTTTATGGATTATATATTTTAATCATATAAGAAGTGGTAACTTAAAAGATGTAGGCACTACCTAATATGGTGAGGTATGACAATTTTGATACCAGGGATCATATAATCAAGTATTTCGATAACGATCTGTCAGATAGAAATGTTACTGAGATATATCTTATCTATATCTTGACGTATCAAATATATCAAGAATTAAAAATGTATACGTATAAACCTCAATTAATATACTTAACATATATGTATATTCTCCAAATATTCTTACGATAATGGCAATGTATTTTCATAGCATACAGAAATCATACGATCTTTGCTAGCATTCCTTATATTTTGTTATGATTATCAATTCAAGTTTTCGGCTATTCAATATTCAGACTCGTGATATTAAATATAAATTTCTAAATCATGTTAGAACATATTCAACACCTACGTTATGTTTGATCTTAAATTCTCGTAGGAACCTGATCAACGAGTCTGTTATCTACCTAGTGAAACAGGTTAAAAATGCTGTTACTGGCCTGTGGTAAGTTGTTTATGTGTTTTATCATTGAACGTTATCATTTCAAGTCTGATTAGATCGCCCAATATAATCCCTCTCCATATTAGGCGCAATTCCCCTATATATATATTTATATATATATATATATATATACTCGTATGTATATTTCTATATACATATCCTTCTGCGTAAACTTTTACATATATATGTATAGAAAATTACAAGAACCCGTTTGACGTGCGAGTTACGTAAAATGACCACCATTTGCAGATCGTTTAACAGAGCGCCTGTAGGAATTGTATAAGCGTACGTGTCGGACGTCCGGTCATTCCGGCCGGAATATACGATAATTCGTCGTGAGCAGGACCCATGACACCAGCTATGTCCAGATGCATCCACGGCGTATCCTTGCTGACGAATTCTCTCAAGAAAGCAGCAGCGGTGCAAGAGCCACCGCCCTTGCACTTCGCAATGTTGTTTATATCGGCACCCTTGACTTTTTCTGAAAATTATGACAGAAATTTTCAAGTTTTATGTATAAAGAACAAATTATTATTCGTTATGTTCTGTCGATATTATCTCCTCTCTTTCAATAATGGATAAAGGACATTAACGCTTTTCTGGCTACATAAAGAAAGAAATCTTCAAAATAATCCAATAAGAATATAAAATGGATGACGTAATCGTGTGTATAATTTTTTAATCTCTCACTTGTTACTTCATCCGTGAAATGCTGCCACAGAGGGAATCTCCATACTCGATCACCGGTTATCGTGCCAGCATTTTTCAGAGTTTCGTAAAGATTGCCATCATTGGTAAACACTCCAGTCGCAGAGTTAGACAAGGCAATTCTCATGGCACCGGTTAACGTAGCGATGTCCAAGATAAATCTATTTAGATTGAAGACTTATCAGTTTATAATTGCTTCCTACCTAGTATATCGATAAAATATGATACAATGCAAACACAGTGATAATATAAGAGAATTCACAAGGGCACTTTTTTGAAGTATAAAAGTATTGATAAAATAATTAGAATCCAAGAGTTTTCTCAAGGCTAATACAAATCATCTTAATCAAACCTCGGATTAAACTGCTGAGCATAGCACAGTGCATCGGCAAGAATCAGCCTGCCCTCCGCGTCGGTATTGTCGACGATGATGGTCTTGCCATTCATCGCCTGTACCAGATCTCCCGGCTTCGTAGCATGTCCGGACGGCAGATTTTCCGTAAGCGGGATCAGCCCGATGATATTTTTCTTCAGTTTGAGTTCCGCTGCGGCTCGGATGGTGGCGGCCACGCAGGCGGCGCCACTCATATCGGCGCGCATCTCGTCCATCTCCGATGACGGCTGCGAGTAATAGTTTGCATTAAGTCTCATTTTCTCCAAACATTATTTTTGAAAATAGAGACAGAGAGAAAGCGATTTACCTTAAGGCTGATGCCACCGGCATCGAAAGTGACCCCCTTACCGACGAACGTCACCGGTTGCTCGCTCGGATTCTCGGCGCCCTTGTAATTGATCTCGAGGAATTTGGGCGGTTCGTTGCTGCCGCGCGATACACTGAGGAAAGAACCCATCTTCTTCTGCTCGGCCCAGTTCTTGTCACGCACCTGAACGTCGACCCCGAGATGCGTCAGGACCTCAAAGACCTGTTCCGAAAATGCCGTTGGCGTCATCAGGTTCGCGGGCGTGTCCGACAGCTGACGAGCCCAGTTCTGCGCCTGAGCTTTAATTATGCCGACTCGCCATTCCGCCCTTAGAAAAATAATGAATTATTAGTTTTATATTCGTAAAATGAAATCTAAAGTTTTAATGAATGTTTTTGTGTTAGAGTATAAAGAAACATATTACTTACTCTCCTTCATCTCCATACAACGAGATCTTTGGTAACTTCTTCTTTTTCTCTTCATTTTTATATCCTTGATAAAGCCATGTGGATAAACCAGCTCCCTCGGCAGCGGCTTCCGCGTCTCCTAGCGTTTCCAGCTTGATGTCCTTTATCTCCACGTCATCCAGTGCGCGACATCCCGCTAGAACAATAAAATTTTAATAGAATCTATAATACTTTACGATAATAAAACTTTGTCTTTAAACATTTTCATATAAAATCTATTAAGAAAATGAATAAATTATTACGCATAGAAACGCGCAAGAGACTAATATAATTATTTAATACAATAATGTAATATATTAAAATTAGTAAAATAAAAGTATCAAAATTGTTCCAGTATGTTAATTTTAAAGTATGATCTAGAAAGATTTGAATAACAAAGTAGAACTGTATTTGCATAATACATATTTAGAATAATAAAGCTTACCTGCTGCAGCAGCACGTACGCTTTCCTTTCCTTCATGGATTTCTTCAAGTTTGTTAATACCAAGGCCTTGCTTCCCCAGTCCAACTACCGCGATTCCGGTATAATCTGTTTCATCCAAACCCCAAAACACTCTAGCATGACCTTTAGGGATCTTTGGTCCTGCTCTGTAGCGCAAACATTCATTCGAAGTTAATGAAAAGATCTGATCGTAACACTTTATGAGGAAAGATACGCGATAGCAACTTAAATAGACAGAGATGTCCAGACACAAATTCATAAATTTATTAATTACAATAGAATCTAGGCGGTTTTTTTGACATTCATCATGTATGGTATGTTTGCAATTTTAAAATACACTCTAAAAATATACTATTCTTTATTCTAGAATACTCTTCTTTTTCATCCATTATATATTATACATCGGTACATTTACAATTTTCACTTCGGAGATTATAACTACACATTAATTCACAACTGTTTTTCTGAGCTACGGTCAGCGTAGATACATTACGTTACGGAACTGTTTTTCACATTCAGTTCTCACTAACATTGTTGAAACGAGCATTTTACAACCTATTTAGCGGCTTATGATATAATTACAATGTAATATCCGTTGATAAATTTCATTATTAATTTCTTTTATATACAACAATATTATAAGTAATAATGTGACTTTGTCATGGGGTTTAGTTGGCATAGTTGTATATAGTGAAATAGAATTAAATAGATAAGAAACAGATTTACATGTAATTAAAATTATGTTTATCGCAAATAAAAATTCTATCATTTTTATACATTCCGAAAATCTATGCGAATGTTGTTCTTACCGCAATATATGTTCATTTTTCTATTTGCTCTTTGTACATTTCTTTCTTTTTAGAATTTATATTACCATTCATATTATTTAAAATAATCATTTGTCTCGCTTTAATTCTATCCTTTAATTATTCAATGTTTTAATTAGGCTAACGTAATATTGCAAACAGTTTTAACATCAAAGTTAAACATAAAAACGATAACATAATCATATAAAAAAATTGATATGCAGTAAAAAATATACCGCAAATCAAAAAATTTCAGTAAAAATATATGTTATCTATATATACCGTTATCAGTGCAAACAATATATGAGACTTGATTATTCTTTATCATGTCTCTGTTTACAGGATTGTGCACTCATGATACCACCAAGTCAATTTAAGCTAAAAATTTCGTTAATAACTGCTGCAAAAAAATTTTTTTTTAATTTTTTAGATTTCTATCATGTCGCAGCGAAAACATCGATATTTTATTTATTCATTGGTATTCAAAATATCGATATTATTAGGTGATTTCTAAGAAAATACAGGTACGATTTGTATACGATTGCCAGTTACGCAATCAAAGTTACACATGTATATCAATTTTATATTACATTTTAATAGATGCGTATCAGTTTTGATGTTTTAATTTCTTTCTAATCTTTAGAGAACTTAAACAAGTGTACTTTAAATTTACTGTGAAAATTTTGTAAAAAGAAAATTGTGCTATCAAACATGTTTATCGTTTTTATATTAAGAGCAGATTTCAAGATTAAGATAATGAAACAATCGCCACTCGAACATTAAGAAGCGCTATAAGAAAAATCACACATCTCGAACACACGCATACGTCGCTGTAAATTTTTGCAGCCTTGTGTAATTCATAGTCCATTTCTATATTTAAGACCATTTAGACCAAGTATAGTCTTAAGTTGTTGTAAACCAATCACAGAACCATATTAGTATCTTAAAATATTATTTAAGACGATTTGAAATAAGAACGGACTATGAATATCGGCATTGAACGCTACTTCCAAAGTATTTTACTTATTATTATAGTTTCACGTCACGTCGACCATATTTAAAAATATATATATACATATATATCTGCATAAAATACAATTTAGCAAGCGTGCAATTATGGTATCTCCGACGAATGTTAAGTATCTATAACGTAAATTTACGAGAAAGATCTTCATCGTGTTTATAAGTCATACGCAGAAATATTTTTCGAACATGTTATAACAATGCAAAACTTTTATCGTTACGATTCAGTCTGTTGATATTAGAATTATATCTAAATTAGATTAGAAAATAGATTCAAAATACGAAAATGTAATAATAATTAACAGTACCGATTTTCCTAATCATCTTACACATAGTGTACAATCCAGAGAAAATATTTGTGCTCTCTGATATATTGAGCATAGATCAATCGAAGATCTCCATTTGCAATAGTTTTACTCACCGATACTGCATCTTTCGATGCTGTTTCCGATTTATAGATTACATTAACGGTAGAAATTTTCGCGTCATTAATATTATAAATTATTATACTATTTAGAATGATTCCATTATTTCTCGTTGTGATTCACGCCTAAAATAATCACAAGACATACCATAAAATAAAAAGGGTCTAAGTATGCGAACTAAGAATTAAAAAAACAAACAAAAACAGAAGATTAAATTTTCTTTTCTTAAAATATAATTTTTGTCACTATTCTTATATTTCTAGTTTTGGATATCTTTTTTATTATTTAGACCCGTTTTAATTTATAGTAATCGAATATGCGTTTCACTCATTGTTCAGTTAAGTTCCTCATTCAATTGCTTTTACCTAATTCTCTAGTCTCATACCAGCTCTAATATTTTGATAATTCCTTGGGAATTAGCGGCTACTACGACATTAGACATCTGCCTCCAGCACACTGCGGACACAAACTCGTTCAGATCTTCCTCTCTTCTGTCTTGCACTTCCAATATGCTTCGAACGGCGTCGAATTTGTACGAGAACAGCTGTTTCGTTAGTCCTTTGTAGTATACGTATAGCGCGTTATTTTCTGACCCGCAGGCAACGTAATCGCCGTCCGTGGCGAGTCCGACAAAGTTCTTTTCATTCACATGCCCGACGAACGATCGCAGACAAAGCGGATTATTTATGTTCCACATCTTCAATTGAGAATCCGTGCTGGCCGATACAATTTCCTCTTTGTTGATGAACTTGACGTAGGAGACGGCTTTGCGGTGGCCCTTAAATATGCACAGTGCTTCCTTCATGTTGCGCAAATCGTAATAATGTACGCAGTGATCCGCTGATCCAAACGCCAGGTGACAAGAGCTGCGCGGATTGAATTTCACGCAGCATACGTTTGCCTTCGCCTCTAACGACGCCACGGAATAATCGGTATTCAACGCCCACAATTTGACCCGGGCATCGTCGGAGCCGGACGCAATCAGTCTGGTATCCACGTCATTGAAATCGACGGACCAACATCTCTTCTCGTGCTCCTGGAACGTCTTCGTCCTCTGACCGGTCATCGCGTCCCACACCGTCACAGTGCCCTCATAATCCGACGACGCAAGCATGCCCTTGTGAAAGGAGTTCCACGACACGCATGAAATTTTTGAACTAGAGACCATCTCGACGCAGGGATAATGAATGTCAACGGTGTCCCGTATAACGGCACCGTAATCGAATACTTTTATACGCTTCGTGACACCGGCGATCGCAAAGAATTCATTGTCCTTGTCGAACTCGATACTGGACACGATAGTGGAATTGTTGAAGAGATCCGACGAGTAGTTGAGAGTGGCCAGCGGACGCAGAGAATTGTACCTCGAGAACTTGACGAGATTCTCGCGAAAGACATCTAGACCGGAACTCGTGCTGTGCACACCGCCGTGCTGCTGAGCTTCACTCTGAGACTGCGATTTCTGGCCGAGCAGTAGTTCCTTGCCGCGAGAGTCAAAGTAACATTGAACGAAATCGTCGAAATGGGCGTGCAATCTTTTCCTGCGTATGGCCAGGGTCGATCCACCTGTCTGACTGACACTCGGATTGACGAAAGTGTCGGCGGTCCCGCCGATCGTCTTGTCGCTAGGTTTCACCATATTCGAGTCTATTATGTCTATAAGACCGAGCATCTCCCGTCTGATGGCCGATACTTGCGCAGTATCGTTCTCGCTCGCCTTCTTAACGTCCTCTACCCGCGGACATTTACTCTGAACATCTCTCAGAATGTTCTCCACCTCCTCCATGTCTTTCTTGATCAATGCCACTTCTTTCTGCAGCTGATTCCGCTGCTCCTCCTTTTGCTGCAGCAAGTGCTTGAGAAACTCGTGCAGAAGCTTGTTTTGAGCCGTACAAGTCTCTGCCTCGAGTAGATGCTTCCGTTGAGTCAGCACCTCGAGCATCACATTTACGTCGGGCAGAGTGAGATTGGCGCTCTCCGCCGCCACGATGCTCCGCAATCCATCGGACGCCGGTGTCGAGTCACTACCCGCCGCTCGGTGCCTACCGTTATCCGCATAAGAGCCTAGCTGTGCGAGACCTTTAGTTCTCGTTTTATACTTGGAAACTAGCTCGTCCAACAGAAAATTCGGGAAAATGTCCTGCTCGCTCAACGTGAAACTGCATTTCGGGCAACGGTCCTTAATCTCTAAGCACTTTGCGATACAGTGGTGACAAAACGTGTGTCCGCAACGTGTGATATACGCCGTGTCGATAAGATCGAAACAAATCGGACACATGTAATCGTTGCTCTTATCTTCTAATATCCCGGTCATCCTCTGTAGCACGTTCGTAGGCGGATGAGGCTTATTAATTTTACCGCTACCGTCGCCTAATACACCACTGCTCCCTGCGCTGCTATCGTTCCCCATCGTACCGTCGCCAGGAGTCGACATTACTACTATTACTCTACTCAATTTCTTTCAGTCTTGAAGCAGTGATGGTTAATTAACTCAACGGATTAACAGCTTAAAATCTCCTATTCGATTTGTCTGACGTCGCGTCGAAAAGAATATATCATAAATCAGGCAGTATTATATTCTCATTTATAAAGCGCAGCGTGTTTCTAGGATATCCTTGTGCGGAGCAAGTTGCGCTTCATATCATGCGTATAATACCGTCTCTCTAGTCACTCCTGAAACAATGAAAATAATGCCAGTGAGCTCGTGAGGCGCAGGACTATCATTGAAAAATTCAAAAATTTTCAGTAACAGAAACAATATTTCATATGAGAATTTTAAGATAACAAAGGGAAAGCACTTTTGAATGTCAGATAAAGCTCAGGCAGCATTATAACAATTGTTTCAGGCTGGAAATATGAATAAAATATTTAAACATATTGTTATATCGTATGACGAAACGAAAGTGAAACAACAATTTGGAAGTGCAATGCTGTGTGTCGGTGTGTATGCGAGTATGTGTAGAGGGTGGACTTTCTTGTCATGATTCTACACCGTGTACGCATTTGTTAAACAAAGTAATGCGCTAAGAGTTACATGTATATACATGAGGGAACATAGGTCAACTTCGTCGACAGAAGACTAGGTACAATATGGAGAAAAAAAAAGAGGTATTCCGACGTGTTGAGTCAACATATGTGTTCAAATAGTCAATGCAGAGCAGTCTGGAAAATATATTCTACACAACGGAGGCGCACAAGGGGTACAGCCTTGTTAGATATAAAAAAAAAAAAATCAGGAGATACTAACACAGACGCGCTGCGGTGTGAATGCCGTTTCTAAAAAATCGCGAGGATGCACAAAAGAGATTTTACAGCGGTGATAAAGTAGCGGGTAACCGAGACTTACAGCAGGATGTTCTTCAGCAGCTTGCCGTTCACCAGCTCATTGTACTTGGCCGCCGTAGGGGTGAGCACGACGTTGTCCTCGCTCTCTGTTTCGTAAACACCCAGTACCAATCCCGTCTGCGAAAAAAAAGGCGGACGAGTATGTCAGGAATGTGCGAGCGACTACGGTAACGAGGTCATCAGCGAGGAAACGCATCGGAGAATTCGGAATCGACGCGCCGTCGACGTTCGATTGTCGACGTCGACGGGACGGAGGCTCGCGAACTCGCCCGAGATATCCCGTACGTGAAACACGACGTCGGGTCGCATCGTGTCGCGGATCACGCTCGTTGGATTTTCTCGCGAGACCCGACGAGAATTTCGCGTCACGCTACTCCGAAACGCGAACGCGCCGCGTTAATCGACGAGGCGGGATTACCTTCATGGTCGATACGCTGGCGAAGAGGCGCAAGTGCGAATTTCCGTGCTGTAGTGCTTTGGCTCTGATAAAAGACAATGCCATAATTCGTTCCCGAGAGCATTAGGTGCGATACATATATACACCGATCATGAGGGGCCGTGCGACTGCGGCGACGGGACGGCGTTTCTGATAGGCTGGATTTAATTTCCGTTCGTTGGCGCCACGCGGCGTAAACCGCGCCAATTATGAACGTGAGAAATCCTCATCTCACCGACGACGATAGATTTTATGCGACCAGTCGCGCTAAATTGTGTAATTATGTAAAAATCTATAACGCGCTCTTTTAAGCTTTCCTACAATCTACGTGACAAATGAAACAAATGTAATTATATGTTTTATACTTAGGTGAGAAAACAACTTTTATTACAAAATAGTCGTTTGTGATATAAGGCAAAGTAATCTACAGGAAACATAAAATATCTTGATTAAAAAGTTAAAACTTAAGACCAATCTTATCTTCTTCTTGCTCAATGTAATTACATGTTCCTATTTTTAAGATTATCTTAAGTACAGTTTTAAGTTGTTCTAAACCAATCACGAAACTAGCATCTTAAGATATTACTTGAAACGGTATTAAAATCAAAAAAGATTATGAGTATCAGTCCCAGATTTATATACTTTTTTAGCTAAAAATCGAAAAGCTTGGAAGCAATGTTCGTTTGGTAAAAATATCTAAATTATATATATTTACATTTTTTAAATTTAATTCATATAAATTTTCTCATTTTCAACTAATTAAAATAATTTTCTTAGAACTGAATTTTTTTATATAGTTTACACACTGTACGCACTAAAATACTAAACATTATTTTTATTTTATTATGAAATAAGAATGCTCCTCTACATGTAGCATAATTTTTTTTATAAATATGTATTAAAATATATCCATGTAAATGTATTATAAATATGTACAATAAATACAGAAATCTTGTTACATAAGAATAAGAATAATTTAATAATAATGTTATAGAATAAATTAATATAAAAATAATTTAATAATATCAACAGGATAAAACGGAAGAATTTGGAGCTGTAACTAGAGATTCGTATTGATAAAATTTAACATTAATTTTTCGAAACTCAATAGAAATTTCGCATTTCATTGTTTCAAGAGAATCAACCGCATTAATCAATATCGATTTTTAAAAAATGGGCCATTGGATATTCGTCGCGTTTTATTTCATATGCTTCTATCTCCTGGGCTGTCGATACCTTCTTCTTGTATGTTACGTGCTATTACATGGACGTTTCCCATTGTCCATCCTCAATAGTTGGCAGATCAACGAATTCATTCTATCAAGAATTCTGTCCTCTTTACAGTTCGCGTCTCTACCGAGACATTTTCCTCTTATCTATTCCACTTTCTGTAAATTATATACTTATGATTAGCGCATTATTAAAGAATCTCATTGCTGTTTTGTTTACGTGCGCTGTCGAATGGATACAGCAAGGTTATGTTTGTGCAAAAAGTGCACTGAAGTAGAGGTCACGTGATGTACGAATTCTACAATGAAAATCGTTCGTAAACCTATTTCTATTGTTCCTATATATAAATTGTGTATTTTCAAAGAATATGCGAAATAATGCTGGCTTTGAACGGAAATAAGAAATAGAATTAAATAGATATGTTATATTAGTTATAAAAAAAATGAGCGAGAGATGTGCGCAGATATGAATTACTACAACAGATTAAAAAATGGATATAAAAAGCAGAAGAAATGTTTCAATTGTTGCGTCAAAAATTGTATAAAAATTGTGAAAAGCGAATAGGATTTCTGCTTTATATTAAATAAAACATAAAATCGCCATTTTGTTCGTTTGTCCAAATCTTTACAATTAGTCACACGACTATTAGTTATTTTATTATTATTTGTTATGCTTGCTTCGCGTTTGATACGTAAACGAATGTTTCAGTTTTTCTTGTATACAGAAATTTATTCGTTCATTCGTGCGAAATCTGATAAATTTTCTCGCACTTTGGGTCTAATTCTGCGCTTCCAATGAGGTAAGGCCTCTTTCGCGACGCTAGAAGTCCCGGTTGATCGAGTTGGAGTGGGGCTGCGATCGTGCAAATGGGAGAGAGGGGGGGAGATCTACGCGTTGGGCAGTGTTGGGGCCCCATAAGTGTGTCGGGGGGGGGCTGTCATATGTCGGATTTTCTGTTTCGCGTCCGCAAAACACGATCGCGCACGTTTCTTGGCGGCCGTACAGGCGACTGGACGAATTCCAGGATAATCCGCGATCGTCGTGTGGAGCTCGTTCTGCGCGGTCCATCGTTTCCCCCGCCCGAGCAAAAGGCGCTCGGGCCCCGCAGCTGCTTCGAGAGTTGGAATGCGGGATCAACATGGAGATGGTGGCGAATAGATCGAGATTGCTCGGTGATGTCACGCACGGTCGCTGACTTTCCCATCCGGCATCCTGTTTGTGAGTTGTGAAATTCGCACGTCGGAGCCCGTAAACGTTCGCAACGCGTCGCAAATGGACACGCCGATAAGGCCCCTCCCTGCGCCACATCTCGCGCCCTGTAAATACGAACGGCCGCGCAAATTCGAGATTCGCAGTAGCGAAATTTTTTTTCGAAAACGAATATCGGAATTTATCGTTGAAGCAGTACAAGAGTTCAAGTTAAGACATATGGAATTGTGACAGTTTTATACTTGCTTCTGTAAATTCTAAGAATAATCTATCCGTAAATTTATGTCATGACATATGTCTTCATCGACATAAGTTAATAATTAAGTAAAATAAAATTTTTTTTCTTTGATAGAAATTCGAAAGCAGTTTTATTATAATTTAGATTTGCCAATCTTGAATACTTGTTAAATTTTTAATTAAAATTTATCGCTAAAATTAAAAATATTTTAATTGAGTAAATCCAGGTGAGGAAATATATTTCTTAGTATAAATTATATATATATATATATATATATTTATTATTATACATTATTTATTATTTATTATACATTATATTAACTATTATTTATTATTTCAAGATTGAAAAGTAAAAATCTTGGCTCCTACTCTAGATGATTGAAATAATTTTGATCTTTAGTTAAACATGAAAAAGCACAATTGTATTTTGAAATAAACTTCTAACTTGCAGAACGGAGCATGGAATGGAAGGATCATGCCCACTCTTCTTTCCCAGCTTCGGGGAGCAGAGCGGCTCTGAGCGGGGAGGAAGTTACTCGTCGCAGAAGGTCTGCGTTTACCGACCAGGTGCAGACACCATCGACTTGGGTTACCACACCCTCGACAACAATGCCTGTCGTACCACATCGTCGTCGTCCTCGTCCACCCCGGGCGTGTCCAGCACACCGACTCGCCAACAACAACAGCAGCAACAGCTACCGCAGCCCAAGCACCATCTGGTACACCACGTCGCGGTCAGTGACCTCTGCCAACTCGATGATAATCTGCTGCTGAGGATTTTTAGCTGGCTCGATACCCGCGACCGCTGCTCCTTGGCGCAGACCTGCCGGCGCCTCTGGGAGATCGCGTGGCACCCGGCGCTCTGGCGGGAGGTCGAGGTGCGCTATCCGCAGAACGCCACCGCGGCATTGAATGCTCTGACGCGCCGCGGCTGCCACACGTGCGTCCGTCGTCTGCTCCTGGAAGGCGCTACCGGGCTGCCCGGCATTTTCGCCCAACTACCGTATCTTAATCTGACCTCCCTGGTGCTGCGACACTCGCGTCGAGTTACTGACGCCAACGTCACCACCGTGCTGGACAGCTGCGCCCATCTCAGAGAGCTTGATCTGACCGGTTGCCCTAATGTTACCCGTGCCTGCGGTCGCACTACCATCTTACAGCTGCAGTCGCTCGATCTCAGCGACTGTCACGGCGTCGAGGATTCCGGCCTGGTGCTGAGTCTGTCGCGCATGCCGCATTTGGGATGCCTCTACCTGCGTAGATGCGGCCGCATCACCGACGCCAGCCTGGTCGCTATCGCCTCCTACTGCGCCAGCCTGCGTCAGCTGTCGGTGTCGGATTGCGTGAAAGTTACGGACTTCGGGGTGCGTGAGCTGGCGGCGCGTCTCGGCCCGTCCCTCCGCTACTTCTCCGTAGGCAAGTGCGACCGTGTGTCCGACGCCGGTCTTCTGGTCGTTGCCCGTCACTGCTACAAGCTGCGCTACCTGAACGCCCGTGGTTGCGAGGCGCTCAGCGACAGCGCGACCATCGCCCTGGCGCGCGGCTGTCCGCGTATGCGCGCCCTCGACATAGGCAAGTGCGACATCGGCGACGCGACCCTCGAGGCACTCTCCACCGGATGCCCGAACCTGAAGAAGCTATCCCTGTGCGGATGCGAGAGGATCACCGATGCCGGTCTCGAAGCGTTGGCCTACTACGTTCGAGGTCTGCGGCAGCTCAACATCGGCGAGTGCTCCAGGGTCACGTGGGTCGGCTACCGCGCAGTCAAACGCTATTGCCGACGTTGTGTCATAGAGCATACTAACCCTGGATTCTCCAGCTGATGTAACAGCTGGAATATCCAGTCACCAAAACGTCGCTCACATCGAGGCTCTCGAGCAACCGACGTTGTAAGGAAATATTCTCGGAAGTAGGTATTCCGAGAAGGAGAATGTCCCGAGGGAATTCTCTGGGCCTTTGAGGTATATCCTGAGAATATTAAAATAAGAATCTCTATATATTGATATATATTGCGAGAATATTTATAATAGTATATATTCTCTAGTATTTAAAACATGTGCAGACAATATTCTCAGGATATTCGATTATCTCGTATCACTAATCTCAAGTGCCAGAATGTAATATAGCGGAAGTTTATAGAGAAATTGTAAACCTAATTTTTTTATCAGAATTAATGCGACGATAAATATTACTCTCTTTGATATGGCGTCGACGAGAAAATGACGTTCGGATGAATTGTCAATTTTTGAGATCAACGACTTGTATCACTCTTGCAATCTATTTATTAACAAATACTTTCATCGTTCGCATATTTGTAAAAAGATTGTTTCACGATTGGTTGTAAAAATATATACATATATCCTGCTTCAAAAGTCATGCGTGCTATTTATTGTTTTCATAATTTAATGCACTGCGTAATGATAATGAATTGTTTGTATTTCGTAACGTTTTGTAATTTATTGTAACGACGATATAACATTAAATATTTTCATTTCTTAACATCATTAAAATTAATGTGTAGATTAATTGCATGGCAGTGTATATAAAATTGCGTAGAAATGTGCAATAAATCAGTCTCGGTTAAATCCAATTATTTTAAAGTATACAAAATTTCGCGTAATATATTATATTTATATTACTAATAAAATAGTTATTAAATTAAATATATTTAATAATAAATTTCATTGAAAAATTTTATAAAATTGGGANTTAAATTTTATGCAAGATTTACAAGATTGCAAATTTCTGAATTCTTTTATATTTTTTTCTGAATTTACAGAGATTTGCCGAGAAATTTTTATTGAAAACTTATGATTACAAAACGAGAATAATTTTAATACAGTATATGTGAAATACATGTAAAAGATGTTTTATATATATACATTTTTAAAGAAACTTAATTATAAAGATCTATTTTCCCACATTCAAATCGATTCCGTCAAAATCGCAGAAAAATATATTTTCTCCTTTTCGATTTCGAACGACGAATGAAAATCTGAATATGCGCGATGCATGCTTGCAAAGCGCAAAATAATTTTAATTTATCTTCCTTCGTGATCGACGAAATGATTAATAAATGATTATTAAAAATAAAATGCATGTTTTATGACTTAGCTCTTCCTATCGATTTAAAAATAAAATATGAGCCGTGTGAGTTTTTCGAGAGAAAATGTATCGATGTATCGATATGCCGTTAGTTTGGCGCTCTCGCCATCCGAGCAAAGATCACGAGAACAAGAAGATTTCCACGTGCCCGGTCGGATTTCGCGTCCGGATTCGCGTGAATTCGCGATTCCGCGTCGTTTCGACGAACGCCTGCGCGAATTTCCTTCGGGAACCCGCGCGTTCTCTGGTAGGGGTAGCGCGGGATTCAGGGGCGAAATTGCACGGTGGTTGAAAATCGCCGTCGTGTACCAGTCGTACGTAGGCGGTCGCGCGGTCACGAGCAGGCCCTCAATTCCATGTCGCCGTCTGCCGTCCCGGTCCTTCGATACGGGCTTCTTGTGGTCATCGCCTTCGGGAATGGTGAGTGCTGGCGCACGAATCTTCACTTGTCGCATAATTCGTCGCGCAAAGTAGCCGCGCGAATTCGTGACTGAAATTATTTCCGCTCCATATTTTGTTGGCAATTGTTTCAATGTTAACATGACGTGAGTCAACATTGCGACTAAAAGTTAAAAAGTTTTTGTAAATTAGAAATTTAAAATTGATAAGTAACAAAATTTTATCTGTTAATCAATAAGAAGCTAGAATGTTTTTCCAAAAATGTTCTTATATAATTAAATTTTACAATAATTATTTAATATATTAATTTATAATTAATTTATATATTTATTTAATTTTTGAATAATTAAATTTAATAATTAAAATGTTAATTATTAATAATTAATATTTAATGATTAAAATGTTTGAAATTAAATGGATTTTCTTTTAAACAATTGAAACATTTGCAAATGCATTTTCAAATAATTCTAAAACTTTTTCATTAATTTCTGTAATAACAATAAAAATAACAATGTCCTCAAGTTTGCGAGACTAATAATTTTGTTTTTATTATCTCCACTTCTGTTCAAAAGAAACTTAACTATATGATTTACATATAATATTTTGTATATGTATTTTACAAAATTAAAGAAGTATTGAAAATTGATATCTTCTCGAGAAACAGATTTAAATAAAGTTCAGTTATTTTACAAGAACAAATTTTTTAATAAATTTGTGTAAAGTCTTAGTCACAGCAAAAAATTTTGCTCAATACTAAACTCACATTTGACGTAGGAAATTTCATGTACATGAAATAATACAAGTGCGGTACAAGGATGATAATGATTATCTCGTTTCGAGAAATCGGCTTATTGATACTTGTCATCTTTGAGACGTCTTCGGAAACTCGATTATTTGCCCTTTATCCTATAATGCCCGATAATCTCGGAAGCTGAGAAAGATGTAGGCCGTCGTCAATAAAGTTTCAAGGTTCGCCTTCTCTCCCCCTCCCACCCTCCCCCGCGGTGCCCAAGTGCAGCGCGATTCCGAATTGTTTAGATATTGTCGGGCGTCACAAAGCTCGTCATAGCTTTTGCCCACCGGGGCAAACAACTACACAACCGCTGATATCAAAGACGTCTGAGATGTAAATTAGCGACGCGATCAAATCCCCCCCAAGGCTGAAACGTCAACAAATTGCGAGCCATTTTTAGGAAGATCGTCCTCGACACGAGACAGCGTGAACTCGATTTCGCGACTTTTATTACATCCCCCCTCGACCGTGAAATTTTCAAGGATTTGGCCATGGCGAGTCGACGATTCATCTCGCGCTCGTATTAACTCGCAAGATTATCCCTAAAAGTATATCCTCGAGAGATCAGCCGAGTCAATTTAATGAACGCGTAAATGAATACTTATCACGAATCTATGTGCGATCACATAAATTCTACATTACCCGTGGCTCAGTAGAAAATTCTATTCGTGGCAGCGTGAAAGTCAATTGCGAGGGCGCAGTCGACGAACGTATTCAAGTAGAATCCTGTGAATTTACTTTTATCGGCATAATTTGCGCTAGACATAAGAGGAAGGTTCGCAAAACTTTTAATGTTGAATTGCAGCTTTTAGTGACACAATAACGTTGCTTTCCGATTGAAGTTGTACTGAAACACAAATGAACTGCAACGTTGCCATTCTCTTAATTCTTGAACCATTTGTAATTTTAATTTTCTTTCCAACACTGAAAAAAAAATTCTGATTAAAAACCGACGAATCAGAAAATATTTTATAGGATTGATCAAATATTCTGGTTATTATAATAGAAATTCTGTTTATTATAATAGAATTCAATACTTTATAACTTATAATAAGCAGAATTTCTATTATAATAACCAGAATATTTGATCAATTCTATAAAATTTTTCTAATTTGTCTGTTTTTAACCACAATTTTTTTTCAGTGAATTTAACAATATTATTCTAAAGCTCATTTTAAATAATCTATTCAGCTAATTTTAGATCAAACTAATTATGTATTGGTTTAATTATATTTAATGATATCTATGACTTAATTAAAATAATTTTTTTTAATGGATGAAAGTAAATTGGTTTAATAAACGGGTCACAGTTATTTAACGAGACGTGCGGGAGAGCCAAAAGTTTCACGTGGTCCACGATGTAGGTTTCGATCTTAACTGGATCTCGTTACGGTATGTTTGCGTCGCATCTAGTAGTGTAAACGTTTGCGAATCAATCGCGTCAAGGGGCCATTTGACGCTTCCTCTATGCCACGAAATTCGGTGATCGGGACACTGGTGGAATTTGCATATTCGTCGGAATCGAGGCCTGTGGATGCATTTAGCAAATCGGTGTACTGAGGTTTTAGCGGTTTCGACGGGTCGTTATCAGCGATTGTTTTCTCGTCACTTACATTTGTCCACATAGATATGTGGTTAATCGTGCAAAAAAGTCAATGTTTTTTTATGAAATTCGATACGGCGAAATATTTGAAAGATCGTGAGAAGAAAACAACAGTCCTATCATTATTGGCAAAAGAGACATTTTAGAGAGATATCTTATTAAATTAATTCTAATTGTTTGCAGTCAATTATGCATATAATATTTAAGTAAATTTAGCAAAGTAGCGCAAATAATTACGTATCTGATTACGATACTAGATTAGAAAAATAAAATCTCTTCTGATAGAACTGTCTATTTTATATTGTACTGCCGAGATTTTGTTGTTCTGTCATATGTTGTTCCGCCGATTGTTCCGCGATGTTGAAGTTTCACTCTTGCTCCGGGTGTTCGGATAATCGAACATCTTCATATTCTGGGGGGATAATCTCCAGACGGATGTCTTCGCGCGATGAACCGTTCTGCCCGAAGAAATTCGATGTCAGCCGGTCGAGATCCCGCGAGATATTCCGCAACTCATACAGTATCGACATCTGACATACGATCTCATTATAAATCTGTGAGATTTTTCGATTTACGTTTCTCGACGATGGTGACGGGCCGATATTTCTCGATTTCCGCGAACCTTGCGGGATCATTCGCTATGCGCGGATAAAAGATTCGAATTACGTGCCACGAAAACGAGGCGTTAAAACGTTGTGACATGTATTGAAATTATTCACTGTAGTTGCTTAATAATAATCGAAAGAACAAAAGCAGAGCTAAATTTTAATCACAGGATTAAATCCATCATTTTTACTTTTCTTGAGAAATATATTGTTAAATCGTATTTTTGAGATTTGCTTTACGAATCGTGCAGGAAAGAAACGACACTTCACATTAATAACAAAAGCGAAATGTAAAATTTATTTCGCCGGAAAAATAAACATATATATTAGTAAATTTTAATTTTATATACGATTCTCTATTTCTAGTAACTTTTGCTAACTTTAACTTTTTCATGTAATAGTTTATATGACAATTATAAAGTTTTATTATATAATAAGAATCAATATTAGGTATATATATTTTACTGAAAATGTTATTCAAAAGATATTTTAATTCAATAATTAATAAGGAATCCCGATAAGTTCAATCGCAGTTTAATAGGGCTATTGGAATCGAACAGCGGATTATGATGCAGATATTAATGTTTTATAAAATTGATGTTACAATTCTATTTTAAATAACGTTTTGTATCAATTATATAAAACATTAGTATCTGCATCACAATCCGAATTGTCCGATTCCCACCCCTATTAAACTGTGATTGGAGATATTTAAATGATATTTTCAAAAAATATATATTTAATTTTATACTTTGTAAATTATTTTAAATTGCCGAAAAATTTTAATAGACTAAATATTTTTTTACAAGAACAAAATGATTTTATAAATTGATAAAAAGATTTATTGTTAAGAAATAATGCATCTATAAAAGAATATCTTGTGTATCAGCAAAACTGCCGATAATTATACTTTAACGTCCTTTAAATGACGGCACTCACCATCGTTTGAAGACACAGCGTTTACAGTTCGATAGGACCGTAAGGACTCACTTTCCTAATTACGAGCAGTATCCTCGCGACGAGTATCACTTATCTTTCTCGTAGTAGCTTTCTATCTTCCTTATTTCGAGCTGAGATTACCTCTGACAGGTTTCACCACGCTTCATGGCACAATGGTCGCTTCAATGGAAAGGTGAATTGACGTTACTGATCATGTAGCTGATCACTATAATGGACGAACATCCACGTAACGAAACGGATCAGAGCCGTGATCAGAGAGAAGGGCCCGGCGAGAGGAATCTCTTAAGTCGTTTTTGCGGGGCCGCTTCCCAGGACTTTGCGCTGCTCCTCGCGCTCGGCCTTGCGCCATCCTCTGTTCTGAGTAATTCATCGTGTTTTCTTTTTCGGATATCACTTGCGACGCGATTAGACGGCAAAGTGATTCTTTACGCGGACATTTTGTTCTTTTCACGTAATATTACATTGAGAATTGCAATTTGAAATTATTGACAATAATGGTAACATATAATATTAGATTCGCATATATGTGTCGTCACACACAATTATTCACACTATATTAATACTTGTTAAATTCGCAGTTCAATTTATTTATAAATCTTATTTACTGTCGAGTTTTTCTTTAAATTATTGACAACATCCAGTGATAAAAACAATACGATTATTAAAAGCCTCGAAAGGAGGAATATCGAAACTTTTCTAGCGAATAGGCTAAAGGGCATTGTGTTATTTCAATATTCATGAGTAATCAATATCTTGGAATAACGACTATTAAATTGGATATGAAGAACTAAAAACCACTATAGTTAAATGTATGAAATTTCTCCACTTGCAGTCCATAGATTTATCTCTTTTAATAAAATGGAAATGTTTGTTATAATATATGCTATTCTATTTTTATAAGTTTATGAAGATAAATATACATATATTTATCATATAAATATCTGTTTGTATTTTATCTGTTTGATTAATGAATAATTCTATTATAATAATATATATATGAAAATGAATTAACATTGTTGCATTGATTTTATTTCTCTAGCCGAGTCCATCAATCAATTATCTTTTTTTTTAAATAAAAGAAAAAAATTCAATAGAATATATTTTTAAATGTTTTAATTTAAGTTGTGATTTAATAAAACAATTTAGAAAATTAATTTCATTTTTATCTGTTCAGGTGTTTGTGACGAACACGAATATAGACTGACGAAGTACTTGCTGGATGGATATGATGCCGGTGTGAGGCCAGCTAAAAATTCGTCCCAGCCTCTGGTTGTGGTTTTTGGACTGTCTCTTCATCATATTATCGATGTCGTGAGTATTTGAAATATATAATCTTAAAAATTAATATACAATGTGATATAAAAATTAATAAACAACGTAATATACAATGTGAGAGAGAAAGAGCGTGAGTCCTACTCTTATCTGACTTGGATTTTAGTGTTTTCTTAGAATATTTTTGCTGCTTGAAACAAAGTATTGCGATCAATGTTCTAATTCCATTTTTGAAAAAGATTTGCTTCTAAAACTATTATATTTTATATAAGTGCATATGATTATAAATTTAATACTTCCGAATAAATTTCTTTCATTTAAGACTCATATACTTATGTATTTTTGTAAATTACTAAAAATTTTCCTAAGATTTAAATAAAATTTAAATCTAATAATATATCTTATCTGTAAGTTGTATGAAATGCTTTTGCTTCAAATTACAAACCATATTATATTTCTATCGAATTAGCTACATATATAAAATATTATATTACCCCATATATATTTTTTTCCGCAACAAAATATTGACGACAATTGTAAAATAGAAATATTATCAGAAATTCCGCCATATTTCTCGAAATCCTTACAGTTCAACGACAATCGAAACGTATTGAAGAAGTGAACTGTTGGTGAATTGAACTGCATGAAATCTCTCGCTAAAAGCGATGCCGAGCGAAAATTTTTTCAAACGTGTGGGATTTCTTCAAAAATTGTTTTCATATTCTTTTGTTTTCTACTATATTTTATCGAAATTGTATATACATTCGCAGAATCTACATTCGGAGACTACATTGCTCTTAGTTTTTATTAGCATAATAAAAATAAGCATATGAAAAAATATTTCCTTGTATAAACGAGATAACGATAACGCGTGATGTAAACAATCGGAAAAAGACGTTTACTCTCGATGAATTTTACAGAACAAAAAAAAAGAAGAGAAAATATGAAAACGCATAATTTGATTTTTAACGATACATGCATTCGTGCCTACAAATTTTTTGCTATCGACTTTTATCAGCGCTTTGTCATTCAAACAGAATTCTCAGTAAACGGATTTAATCTTTAATAAAATAAATTCCTGCTCGCGGCTGAAAAAAAATCCTCACTAGAACAAAACAATAGAAATAATAACGTTTGTATTTACTGTCACTGCTTGTAAAGAATAAACAATTTTTATTATATTTTTATTTGAAAACCCATAAAAAACTGATATAATAATATTATTATCCACTATTTACTAGTGTGACGACATACAGCCTGCAATAAATATAATTATATTCATTCTCCTATATAAAAATTGCTAAATCAAGTTGCTAAATTTTATCAATTTTATACAAAGCTTTCCTTTTATCTAATTTACCCTTTATCTCACGAAATTTTCGAGTCTTTCTTTAGATTTATCACGGAACACAAGGTAAAATTGAGAAAAATGCGTATCGTAACGAAAATGGAAACGCCGCGACCGTGACGGGATCCCCGATGGTAATCGGAGATACGCGAGATAAATTGGCGTGAGAATAAGTAAGGCGGTGGGAAAGTTTCAGACATTTGTTTCGCGTATGGCGGTAACAAGAGCAACCTTTAGCGCAACGTAACCAACCGGTCACCCCAGGGAGGCCTGAGACCGTCTAACGAGAGCTCGTTACATCTATCGCGCAATATACGGTCGATCATCCTGCTCGTCTCTCTGTCTTTCCCGTTTCTTTCCGTTTGATAATATTTTATTGATGAAACTGTAATTGATGAAAATATGTAATGTCTCCCTGTCGAATCTCGTTAATCGCCGAATCTATCAGAATCTATCGAGAATCGGCTGCTCATGAAACAGACAATGAGATAATTGAATAATAACCGAAAGAATAAAAGATTTGTGCAAATCCTATTTCTTCTCACTCGGAAAGATTTATTGTTATATTAAATATAGAATTTTTATTTATATTATTTTTATAGAATTTTTTTTATTTGTATTATAGATTTGCAAAACAGAATTTTATAGAAAGCAACTTTACACGTTGCACATATCATTATAAATCGTTCGAATGATCCATTATCGAATTGCAATCTAATAATTTGAGTTTATCTTATTCGAGGACTATATATTTTTATACGGACAGATACAACTTTGAATTCATGAAATCGCGATTGTTCGTCAAACAATAATCAATTACAAATTCCTACCGCTTAAATTCTCAACATTCCTAAATCCTGCAATTGAAACATTATATATAGTATCTTCGTTGTATCATGGGCTATTGGATTCGCATTCCGTTGATTTTCTATAGTATCTGGTCTCGAGATGATACACGGAGATGGATGTTAAACACTAAGTGAGAGTAATATAGCTCCTTCGCGGAAAATATATTAATCCGTATATCCATCTTCTTTTATCATTACAGCAGTAACTACTCGGGTAAACTAAAAAATTTATCAAACTGTCTATGAGAAATTATTAAATAATCTCTTTTCTTATATCAAATGAAAAGAAAAATATTAAAAGTCTAACAAGATTGAGATGTCAAGCACAGATGACTTCTCAGAAGTTCACAAGGTTAGAGCGAGTTGATAGTCGAATAAAGGTCTTGAAGAAGACAGCGCATACCGGAACCTTTGAATATTTATGTTTTGCGTACAAAATAACGAGATCTAATTATAAAGAATTTTTGCATCGATTAAACGTCAATCTCTGTCGAGATAACGTTCACCGCGGAATTCGTCAGAGGTTCCGGGTTTCGCACGGCTGCGAGGCCAATTAAATGCCGCGGAACTGCTTCATATAATTCTGCGATTGACGTTAATTAAGTGTCTTATACTGTTAGTAAAAGTAAAAAAAAATCTAGGCAAGAGTAACGTTTGACGTTTCATTTTCCTCGGAGCGGAAAGATATATTGGATTTATAATGACCTACCGTTATACTCGAAACACCGTCTAGCTTGTCGAGATTCGAAAGGAGATCCAGAGACACATAACAGTGTTTTGTGTTTAACAAAAAAACAATGTATTATACTAGATTATCAAAGCGAAACATACATGAACAGACGCATTTTACATCAACTGTATATAATATGTACAACATAAAATAAGTACGCGCTGTCGTGGAACAATCTTATAAAGTACATCGTTACAGATTAATGTTTCTATTGAACGAACTGTATGTTTTCTTCAATGTGACGAATATTAAAATAAGAGAATATGATCTAATTATTATAATATAAAAATATTTACATAGAATATTATTAATATAAATTAAACAATTTTATATTTTTCATTGACTTTGTACTTTTACTCAATTCTATTTAGTTTTATATTTGAAATTGTCGAAATTATTGAAAATAATTGATTTTAAAACATTTTATTTTATTTCTTAATTTATTTGTAGTGTTTTATTTGATATTATTTTTGTTTATTTTTATTTATTTTTATTTGATATTAAAGCGTTGAATTTATTAAAATTAATCGCGAGAATAATATCACTACACAACGTGCTTTTAAAACTGTTTCGGATTTTGTGAGGAATTGCTCATTTTTTTTATAACTAGAAAGATGTATTGCCTGTTGTTTGTCGTCCATATCGTCGACAATTTGTTTCGTTGATATATATGTACTCCAATTAATCACATAGGTCAGTTCCAACGATTTTCCTTTAGAGAGCAGTCTTTTTAAGCGTAACAAATTAAATAATTTACGATAAATCAGTTACAAATTATAAAATTATAAAATTTCCTGGAAGAATCTTCTGTTACAAGAATATGATACTGATTAACTAAATAAATTAATTTAATTTATTTCTACAAGTAAATTGTGTTTCGCGAAAAGATTCCATATTTCCATAAATAAATGAGAGAAGCTCATTCTCTCAGAAAAATGAATAAAATCTCGCGTTAAAACGAAATAATCCGTATGCTGCATTTATATTTACATATAAACGAATTTATATTACTGCTTGTACAAAGATCATTTTGCTTTAAATTCCGACACGTCTTACGGTTTATATTATTTATTCCAGGATGAAAAGAATCAAATACTCACGACCAACTGTTGGGTTACGCAGATTTGGACCGATCATCACTTGAAATGGAATGCCTCGGAATTTGCTGGAATTCGAGTAATCCGCGTTCCGTACAATCGTGTCTGGCGACCTGACACGATTTTGTATAACAAGTGAGCACTTACCTCGAATTGGGGAATGAGCTTTTTTGTGAACTCTGCTATGCTATTGCAATTTGAAAGTGTGTATACCGCAAGGAGAAAGTTTATATACTCAATCGGCGGTGATTTTTTGTTTTAGGACATTAAAAAAAATTTTATAAATTGGAGTAATGATTTACATTTTCCTGAACTCTCTAGACTGCTATTCTCTCGATCTTGCGAGATACTTCTCGGCGGCACGCATAAAATAGAGATTGGAGATGATCCACAGAACAAAATATGAAAAGAAAAGTGCGCGAGTAATTTTGGAAAGTAATACTTTTGAGTGTCAGTAGAATAATAATTAAAAACAGAAGAGAAAAATTAAGACGAGAGACAAAAAAAATTTAGGATAAATTTAAAAGCATTATAGGGAAGATGAAATATAATTTCCTAAATTGCTCGAATAAAATAATTTCTCGAATAAAGAAACTGAGAGTTCAAAGATATAAAACGGATCGAAAGAAAAAAAAGAGGCTATATCTCGTTGCGGTTTCAATTTTCTGGTTACAGTGCGGATCCACAATATAGTTCAGCGGTCATCAATACAAACGTGATCGTCAGTCACACGGGCCAGGTGGTCTGGTTAAGCCACGGTATCTTTCGCAGCAGCTGCGACATAAATGTAGAGTTCTTTCCCTTTGACGAGCAACGATGTGCTTTGAAATGGGCCTCTTGGACATACGACGGGTTCCAAGTAAGTTTCACATTCTACGCTCTGCATTTTATCTCACATTTGGATCTTCATTCGCTCGGATGCAAATTATCAAAGTTTCACGTTTGCATAATTGAATATCCGATTTTTAATAGAACAGGTCAGTGCGCTACGTGTTAAAATTTTTCCTCTTAAAAAAAGTGAAGTTCGAAATTCGTTCCATTGGAACAAATTATTCAACGATGTAAATTGTGAAAATTTGCAAAATTTGCATTGCGCGTCTTCTATCGCAATCAACTTGGACATTTGGATAACCCGTTTAAGTTTCTAATTATAATTGTAACATGAACTTCGGGTTAAAACGCGATCAAGATACGAGAATACTTACGTATGAGATAATAAAATTTGATGAATGAGATAAGAAAAAATTTCATATCTTGATATATAAATAGTTATATTTTAATTAAATAGGTAGTTAAATTTTGTTAATCACGCGTACTTTAATTCTTATTGTGTATCGCGATAAAAATATAACATATAAAGAAATTACATATAACGAAGCTATAATTCATTCGACATTTTGCATAATTGGCGCAATGGAGAATAACTAATTCTCGCAAAAAATAATTATCATATAGTATTTAGTAATTAATTATCATATTTTAGTAATTAATTATTATATAGTATAATCATATTTTGATGAATAATATAACAATGTACGGAGCGACTTATGCCGCTACCTGCTCGCTCGAGTCTCGGTGCGAGAATGGCAATACAATGCGACCTTGTTCACTGCATGAACACCAAAGCCGTACATCAAACAGTTTTGTCGCACAAAATATGTAAAATTTTTAATTCCGCAATTTAATAATAGTTTACTGTAATATACTATATGAGATACACAATTGTGTTTCGAGAAATAATACGATGATACACGGAGCAATTTATGCCGCTGCTTGTTCGCGTGTTTCTGGCCTTCTGTTTGCATATAATATGTGTTATATGCCACAAAAATATACACCAGACAGATAGTCATAAAATATTTTACATATTATTTATTTCTTGTGTAATAAATTAATGTCGATAAATGAGCTTGCATTCCGTTTATTCGACGAATTAAAATCGCGTAAAATAGAGAGAATGTTCTTAAAAAAAATTATTATTGGAATTTTAATCAATGAGAAAAAAATGTAAAATTTCTGAGTTCAAAGACAAATTTTTACAAGAATAACTTTACAGGCCTAATCGTTCTCTTCTAAAGTAATCCTTAAAAAATGTATAAAATGCAAAAATTATTAACATACACATATTAACATACACATATTATTTCTCAGAATCGGTCGCGAGAATAAAACTCAAGCTGTACTTCAAAATAGATTTTATCTGAATTTTTCGATTAAATTGCGATTGTGCAAATATAACGAATTGATTATTCTTAAGATCTATTAATTAAATCGTACGATTGAAGAAATTAAATTCAGCTAAGTTGTCGGGCTAAAGATATATTTCAAATAAATAAGTATTTAACCATTATTGATAATCTGCGATTGATATCAGGTGATTAGTTAGATGATTTTTTTCGTTTATTCTTATAAAACTTAAGGATCGTTTGAAAATGCAGCAAGTTAATTATCAGCCGGCGTGCGACTGTTCATCTTACAAATTTCTTTTTAAATCGAATTAATTTCTGCATTCAGCCATTCATAATTCCTCGTAGTATTACATTCACCTTCATTTAGAAGACCGCGGAATATTTTATGGTTTCGGTAGATATCATTCAGTGAGATGCCGTATCGATTATCTGAAGACTGTGGTATCGGTATATATTGTACAGTTCATGGTTTCGCGAAATGCAAAACCATATCAATTAGAACGATAAAGATAAAGACGAATGAATATTGCGGATATTAAATTTCACGTTTAGGAGCACATCCTGAACATCCTGAAATTATTGAAAGAATCGCAGATACTCCTGTCTCTTTTTATATTTTGGAAGCTAATTTTTTTGCCGGTGAGATTTACATGGAAGGTATACATGGCAAAAACTATTTCGGTGCAGGACGAATTGTGCGTGCGACGCGAATAAACGAAAGAAAAAAAAAGCTGTACAGTTGTTCGCGAAGCGAAGCCGATCGGCCTTTTCGAAGTTCGGGGACGCTTAACACAGCTGCGGAATCGAAAACGCCGGCCCGTCAAGTCGTGAAAATGGTTCGGGCAGATCGAAGAGCTTAATCCCAGCATCGCGAGAAGAATTCAATACGAGAGCCGTTCGGTTCGCCTCTGCGCCGAGAGCACCCTGCCTATCTTTCACAGAGTTTTCCCATTTTCTATCTCTCCGCGCTGAATACACTTTGCGTGCCGTCGTCGCTGCCGCCGTTTTCCCTCTCGTGTAAAGAACGTCATCGCGATTTAAAATACTTGTCCAGGAGAATCTTTCAAAAGTTCTTCGCACATTAATCATTTCTCGTGTTTCGTGCGACCGGATTTTCAACGTTGATCATTAATTTCCCCGGGCAAAAACTTCGGCAGGAGGTTTCACTTTAATAAAAAAAAAAGTCGATCGCGTTCTTGTTCGAATTAACGAGGACATTGTCGATCGAGTAAACAGTTAAACGACGTAGCACGTCACTCGTTACGAGATCTACTACGATAGAATTATTTTAAAAAATGAAACAAGGAATATTGAATCAATTGAGAGTGTCTATTCAATTCGTGTAAAATTCTACTTTAATTAAAAATCCGATTGTCTTTTAATTTTTTTTTTCTTTCGACGTTACCGCAATAAATGTCACGATTTGTCATTATTAATAAAACACGTATCAGCTCGATGAAACAGATTTATTACGCGATAAACAAAACAATCTGGATCGCAGCGAGAGACATTCGACCTGTCGGCTGCCAGTTTAACTTTTAGTCGATAAACCGATTCGAGCCTCGTTCGTTGGTTTCCGCTCGTGTTTAGTGGAAGGACGAATTGTTCAATAAACTACGGCCGATTGATATTTTTACTACTTGCAAATTCGCCGGCTTTCTGCGGACAAAATGGCGACTTGCGTCGACGGACGTCGCGATGTCGTCTCGTAACTCACACCGAGGAAATTTTACGGGCATCAGCTCGAGCTGGAGAGACAGAGCGAGCAGGGGGACGTGACCAATTATCAGGCGAACGGCGAGTTCCATCTCCTGAACTTTACCGCTCGCAGAAACGTCGAGTATTACTCCTGCTGCGATGAGCCATACCCCGACATCACTTATGAGATTCGCTTACGACGACGTCCGATGTTCTACGTCTTCAACCTGATCCTGCCATGCATACTAATCAACGGCGTCGGTAAGTGGAGAGCATAAATGCGCATACGTGACCGAAACGGCGCTGAATACTCCTCAGTTAGCGATCTGCGAGAGACTGACGTATATCAAAGAGCGTAATAATTGCATTTTGGTATTTGCATATTCTCAATGTACTTACTTTCTTCCTATTATTGTAACGTGTAAAGATACCAGGTGTGTTTCGCGCTATTTACTGAACGGGAGACATTACCCGTGTTTCTTGATTTCTGAATATTAGATTTGAAAAGAAAGTCCTAATATTACAATTAGTTATCTCAATTAAAATATATTTAAAAAGAATTCGAATAATTAGTAATTAATAATAATATTATTAATTAATAATATTATTACTAACTATATTTTAAAAATACGGAGAGAATTTTAAACAATATAAACATATTTATTCAAATGTCGATCTTTACGAAACATGTCGCATCATGTTCGGAGAATGGAGAGTGAATAAAGTAATCGATTTTTTTTAAGAGCGTCTTTTTTTTACAGAAAAAAGTATGCAAAACTTTTTAAGACATTTTAATCTCGCAAGTGAACTTTCACAGATTGCGAATTAATGATATGCGGTAACGCGATGCAAATTTCGCGAGGGCCTCGTTTATTAATAAAGGAAGTAACAGTTCTTATCGCTAGTTACGAAGTGAATTTCATAAATAAACCTCGAGACTACGAAGTGGCCGACCGTATGAGAAGTCATATAGGAGATTAGATAGGTTCTCTCTTCCGATCTTTCCGCACAACTTGTTTACATAAGAAAATTGAGATTGTCCTTATTAACACGAGATGCAGATCTAATGAACTTGCATAATAATTTTCGTAATCCCGGAGAAGAAAACCGCATTTTTATTAATAATTATGAAAGCAATTAAATTATGTATTAAGATCTATTGCCCGATAGGAAAGGCAGGATGTATGATCATCGCTTTTATGCATGCTTGAAAGAAAATTTTTTAATAAGATCATATATTTAACTCAAGTTAAATATATGACCTTAGTAATATAACATTTGGAAACAAATTAAGTAATTTGTTTTAAAGTCAGTGTATTTTTTACATAGGTATCTAAATCACCTGTTATAAATTTTTGACGTTAAATATCTTCGGATCTTATTACTTAAATTACTATTAAATTAAAATTATTTTCTTTACTTTTTAATAACTTAGAAAAAAGAAATTATAATTTTTCATGTAACTTACTGTTATTTTGTGACTAAAATATAATTATAATTATCATTATAATTATTCTATATTTTAATATTACATTAGCTATGTTAATGTAATTAAGAATAAATACATCATATAATAATTATAGTAGACAGTAAACAAAAATAAATGTAATTACTAAAATATATCTTATACAATTGTTAATTTTTAGTAAAAGCATAAAAAAAGAGGATGATCGAAAAATATCATGTAATTCTATGCGAAGATGGAAAAGAGAACGAGAATTCAAAAAATATTATAAGCCACTAGATCTAATAGCTTTAGGATTTGTACGAGGAGAAGAGAAAACAAATTAAGTCATTGCCTTTAAGGAAACGGCATAAACCAAAGCGTTTCATTACATTTCTCCTCCATTTATCGATAATGAAAGAAATTTTCCGAGAACTTGCTAGCCAAGCTTGCAGAACAGCAATTGCTCATCGACTAAAAAGAGCTTTTTATAGACAGAAAAAAGGTGAAGTTGCACATTAACTGCAGAAATTAAGATAATAAAATTAACGTGCTAAAGAAAATCAATGTACGAGATAGATAGAAATAGATAAATAAAAAGTTAAATAATAGGACAACCGAGTATAAAACTCAGGGGGGTAATCGAGATTGTCGGACAAATGGGACAACGCTATGGCTTTCCGATGATAAAATTGATGGTTACTGTGGAACAGTTATTGTAGAACAGTAAAAAATGACATTTATGAATTATCGGCAGATCTTTGCGTAGTTTCATTTGCTCAAGAATTCGTGAATTATTTTACATGACAATGAAACAATAAAAAATAGATAAAATTTAAAGATATATCGGAGGTACAATCTTAAATAAAAGTGCATGAAATTTGAAATATTTGAATATGTATGCCTTACGCATGGTAAATCTAGAATTCTAGGTATAAGAAATTCGAACTATAATTGAAGTTCTTATTTTTACTCCTAGAAAGGTATTTTTTATATTACAAATTTTTTCCAATGTTATTTGTCGTACTGATAGCATATTTTTGTCAGTTTATAATTTATTTCTTTAAAACGATGTGAAGATAATTGAAACTTGGTAGATAGTTTCATCTATCCGTATACTAGATGTACAAAAAAAATTGAAAATATTGATACCATTTCTTCAATATTTTTATCCTTCAAGACCGTCTCTTTCCATAAGAATATGTTGAAATCAATGAAAATTAAAATCATTATTACACAGCAACTATTTAGTGGATTCGTTTAAAATTTTTTTTGCAGCACATCAGGAAGACTAAAAGAACAATCTCACAAATTTTTATTGACTTGGTACTATTTAGAAGATAGCTCCGATACATCCTTAAATTCACTTTCATTGCATTAATATTTACTTACCTATATTTCTCAGAAAACTGAAACTTAAAAATTATAGGAAATTGATATTCTATAAAATATAAAATTATCGTATCAATCAATACAAAGTTTAGATGTTAACACGTTAAATATGCACGCTAAATTTGCGTGGGCGATAGATACGGGAAATTTAAGAACATGTAAATTTATCGAAACCCCGAGCAACCTGAGACTGCTTTTGCTCTCTTTTTTTGTCGCCTTTCCTGCAGCTCCGGTTGTTCCATTTTCGATTACTACAAACTTTCAAGTTTGTTACAAGACTTCGAATCGAAGTCTTGTGGAATACCTCGGATTCAATATTTCGCGGTAAGGATAAAACTTTCGCGGACGCTGCTCCTATTTGCTCTCCAGCCCTGCTGGTGTTCTACGTGCCCTCCGAGTCCGGGGAGAAAGTCACCCTCGGCATCTCGGCCCTTCTCTCCATGACGGTGTTTCTGATGACCATTCGCGAAACTTTGCCACCCACGGAGAAGACGCCGCTGATAAGTGAGTACCTTGTTAATCATTTCTGGTTAAATCTTTAATTCAATTCAGAGAATATTTTTACAAGATATTTTCAAAATTCACGATCCACCAATTTTTGCTATTCAATTATTTATAAGTTATATATTCGATTGAATTATCGTAAATATCTCTTTAGAATTATATTTTCAAATTTCAAAGTCGTCCGATTAGACTAATTTTAAATCATTTGACGTAGGATGTTATCGCGATTTCGATTCGAGCTGCTCATTACTCATTAAAATTTGCGGGAAAATGCACCTGGAATTTCCTTGAGACGCGGTTAGCTGTCTCTGCAAGACTGAGCACCGTCTCATTTCTGCTAATGTAGTCTTCAAAGGGAGATCCCGAAGGAGAGTGTTCAAAGAACAGCGAGAAGACCGAATAAAATAGTTTCAGAATCGTTATCGAAGTGGAGAGAAAATTTTGTTTAATGGTTAGATGCAGTTTGTGCGAGAAAATATGACAGACAATTTTCTTGACAAATTATAGAAAGCGCATCATATTCAGACTCAGTAAATTTCCTCAAATAATAAAAACAGCATTATCTTTTTCTTATTTTATCTGATCCTTTCAATTCTGTCCGACATATTTTAAGAGAGACGAATATTGTATATGAATTGTCATAAGTTATTTTTCACGTCTTTCAAGAATTTATTCAAGAGAGATTCAATTATCTATTCCATCCATCTATATCTTTCTCTTCGGTGATTTCAGGTCTTTACTACGGCGTCAGCATTTGCCTGGTGTCGTTCGCATCCGGTCTGGCGGTCGTGACATTGAATTTGCATCACCGTGGTGTGCGGGGCATACGCGTACCGAGTATCGTGAAATCGCTGGTCTTAGACAAATTAGCCAGGATAGTATTTCTGAATTTCCAAGAGGAGAATAGATCGGTAAAACGGATGCACGTAATGCACATGCATATTATTCCTTGTAATATACTTAGGCATTTTGAAATAATCATCCGGTTTCCTAAAATCCATTTGAATATAATAAAATTGTGGGCCAATACACCGTTGTGTGTGCGTTACTCGCAATCAGATCGGTCAGATAAAAATTCTGAGAGTCGTGCAGTTTCCGATGCATAATAGGATAAACAGGGTCAGCCTCAGGCGTTCGTTTCAGCGTACGTAAGCTAAAAGATGTAACATGAGATAGTATCTTCAACATTATACAGAAGAAATAAAACAATGGATGTAGAATAAAAAAACTAAAGGAGATATAAATCGGTTAAGAGACAAATATAAGAGATTTATAAGAAAAAGAGAACATGTGAATTATGAACAATATAAAGAAAAGTACATGAAACAGACATTTATTATTAATGAAACAATTGCGAAAAATAGATTAAGGGGATGCAAACTTTGCTTTCGAACGCACGAACATCTGGGACTGATCTTGGGAAGATCGTATTGCGCCTCGCCAAGAGAAAGTTTTGTGGTTGATTCAGTTTCTAAACGCGCGCCCGCTATTATTCGTTCTATAGAAAAGTTACAGCGCGATCATCAATATGAAATCACAGCGATTTGTTATATCAGCAGGAGCCGACGGAACAATTCCCGAGAAGAAAGAACAATTGTCCGCTGCACTGTAAGCCCGAGCTGTCGGAGCAGCACGTATCACCCAAATATGTATCGAGGAAAGACGATAGTAACAGCTCTAGTCCCAGTCTAGGTAAGTTTGTAATAAATAAATAAATTGTCATTGACTTATTAAAAATTATGAAGTTATAGTGGAAAACGGCACTTGACTTCTTTAATTCTTGTAATTTTTGTTTCTTTAATGTTCAATGTTATACTTTATTATATCGCTGTTCTTAGACAAGCATTTATATTATTCATCTTTGAATGTATTTATTATTGTGTGATTTATACGTTATATAAGAATTGCTTAACAGTAAATTTTCTTTTAGAGTGTCTCTCTTAAAATGAGTCTTTCTCTTAGTCTCATTTATAAAGTGTGCGATTTAAAAATCGTTGGGAAATGTTACTTTTTTTTTATGTTTTCATAAATTTGTATTCGAAATTCAGATAACTGGTAACTTGAGAAATTACAAACGTTTTGCTAAAATATGTTTTTGTAAAAGAATTACATCGCTTTTGCGCGATGTGTAAGTAATGCTTGATTATAAGAAATGTCTACTTTCATTCGCATTCAGGTATAACGACCAGATACATATTTCTTGTATTATTTGTTTTTAAACATATCCCTTCGTTGCGATTACCTTCCAATGGTCTTTCTAATTTGGTCTGGTTTAGTTTCTTTAGCCAGTCTAATTTGTGCCGCGCGATTAATGTATTATGAATCGTGTCGAACGCGATCGCATAGATCTCGGAAAGGAAGGCGGCCTTGAGGCGCACTGGTCCCGAGTCTTGGGAAGAGTGCACTCGACCATCGAGAGGAATGAGCGGCGCCTGGTCGAGCAGGATCGCCGGGAAAGGACAGAGTTAGATTGGAAACAGGTCGCTCTGGTCAGTGATCGTGTCCTGTTGTGCATTTTCTTTCTTACGACAATCGTCAGCACGACAGTGATTTTATGCGGCTCGCCCCCGACCCCAGATGTATCCAAAGATGGGTAATCCTTGGACTACCAGTTCGATTGTCGTTCAATGATCGGCGAACAACATGATTCTCGAGAATTTCTCGATAATTTTTAATCTAGTTGATTTTGTTCCATATATGTATACTAAAAAAATTGTCGCTACGAGGCTAAACGAATATTTTTGGTTACTTATTTTATAATCAAAATATACTCAGTGTTGATCGTGCCAAAAATAAGTAAATCTTGAGAAATTAATAAAAACTTCTATTTCCATTTGCTGATATCGTTGAAAAGAAAAAAAAAAAATCATTTTGATACAAGTCTAATTGCTTTTTATTCGCGTGTTTCTTGCACGGAATAAATGTAAAGCTGTATCATGTAATTTTAGATAGATATAATGTGTTTAGAAAACGAAGTACATATATATGTATATTTCTTGATCAGAGGTGAATTTAGGAAATATTAAATCACTGTGTGATTAATCCTGAGTATGATTTTCTATTAATACTAATAATAAACTTTTTTCTTTCAAAATTAAAAATTGGCGGCCTTTCGAAAATTCCAGTATCTCAAATTATAACTTAAATTCGCCTCTGCTCTCTCGGCGTTTTCTTTTTTTATATTGAACAAACGAATAATTCCGAAGTAGCCAAAACTGTAAATATATGCATCGAATTTATCACAGAATACGTAATTTAGTGATAGTAAATCCATGAAAGCTCATTATCCAAAAATGTGTTTATCAATATAAAATATTAATGTAGATTTAGAAAGCCTTATGAATGAGAATTCGTTATCTGTAAAAAAAATCGATAAATGTATAGTCAATATTGAAATATAATCAAACAGGGTTGAAAGTATAATTTAAGACATAATATAGGAATAAATAATACAATAGACTTTATTCATCCGGTAACCAGAAATCCCGCAACCACATTTTAAGTTATAAAGCTCCTTTTACAAACTGACCTTTTTTTTTATGTATAAAAGCATTTTTCTCTTTTGCAGAAATATATAAAAACAAAACGCTTTACGGAATGTGTATATAAATATGAAAAACAATTAATAATTCTTAATAATAATCAGGTACAGGTGCACACGCAATTTTCACAAAGTCTTCGTATTTCACATGTCCATTTAAAGACACATTGGCCTCTCGAAAGATTTGCTCCACTGCAACAAAAGACAATATAATAAAAAAATGTAAAAGATTTAATTATTGATTTTTTTACCTTCTTTGCTACTCAATTGCTCTCCCCAATGAAGCAACATGTGTGCCAACTGTCGTGCTGGTATAGTGCCACTGTGAGAGGTATCGGCAGCTTGAAAAGCTCTGATCACTTCTTTCGGTAGGTCTTCTGCGCGAGTTTGAAGATGCATGACTTCCAGGAAATCGGCAAAGGACATTTTTCCACCTGGAATCGACACGTAAAATATTTTTATTCTTCCGCAAAAAGTTTCTTGAAAGCTGAACGGCGAAAGCATTGTGGGACATCCATTACCTTTATCTTTCATATATTTGTTTAATTCCGCAATAGTCGGGCTCAATCCCAAGGATCTCATAATTATAGTAAGTTCATCAAGCGTGCGAATTTGACCGCTTCGAGCGAACAGGTAGAAACATTCTCGGAATTCTGTGAAAACAATAAATTTTAAATCGTTTGATTGATTTCAGATAAGCAAGGATAATCTCACAGTATTTTCGACGTACTAACCATCTATATCTTCCTCTCTGAAGTAGCGTGCCTGGAACAATTATACATCGGATGAAATGCAAAGAGTAAAGCAAAAAGTGCATGTTAAATAAGTCAGTCGTGCAAAAAGAAAGGCTAGACAAACAAAACTACTTTGCGTAAGACGCAAAGAAAGTGGAACAAATTCTAGAATCGATACATTAAACGTTGTAAATGGATTGTGAAATTGTTGGATATAATTGCAATGTATATCGGAATTACCATGCTCGATTTGCGGAGATCGCGGAGATCCCTCCTTCAGAATATTAGAATTTGTCACGATTTTGACACAACAGATGTTTGACGCGACGTAACCTCACCTGTTCTTGTGAAAGAGCGACATCGTCCGCCGGCAGGGTCTACTAGGGATCCTGATCGAGCCTGTGGAAGGGAAGGTTGATCGGTCAACGCTCCTTCTGTCGAAATATAATTTTAGAGCATGACTCTTTAATTAATAAAAGTCAGCAAAAAATTTTGAAACACGGCAGAAACGAGTCTCAAACTTTTGAGAGAATAAAAAACTCAAGGCTCCTTTGAGTAATGGAAAGGAATTTTCCCTTTTCGAGGGAATCAAAGGACGATTTAAAGGAAAAAATATCGCGGAAAAAAATTAAATGCGGCGAAATTATGAAATTTTTTTACAACCTAAATTAATATCACATAATTGTTGTTTATTCATGTTATAATTATTTAGTTTTTGTCTGTAGTGCATCCTCGTGTCTTTGATTTTTGAAAGAACTTGATATATTAATATGAACTTGGGTATAATACAATCTCTAATTATACACATGAATCCAACTTACCGAAAAAGATTTTAAAATCTGATTTTAGAAGTTAACTGACCTAATATTTCGCAACGAGTTTACGAATTAAATTAACATGAAACACACGGGTTTTTTTGTCGTCTAGACGAAACAAAGTCTGTTTTAGATGATAATAATTATTTTCGTTACATTTCCAGATATAGTTACACTTTCGATTTTATATGTCCTGTATCTCGATATATTTGTGTATTTTAATATTTTATAAAAGGAGGTACTCTAATCTTTTAATAAGTTGCTCATATTAGACAGCATGTACAATTACAGAATCCTTGAATTCTAAATCTTTAGACAGCATTATAATTACTTGTATTCAATATCGAGAGTGAAAAACTTGATTTAAAATCATGACACGCAATTTATAAAATATATTTTTTTTATTGCATAACAATGGAATTTCATAGCGGATTTATTTATTAACAGGAAATTCAATTTTAGTGATATATGGAATATTCGAGATACAAATTATTTTTTCACTTTTCTAAAAATATATTAAGTTTGAATATATAATCTTTTATAATAATATTTTTAAAATACACAGTATATGTAATTATACATAGTATATGTAATTTTTTAATATAATTAATATCAATATTTTTTAATACATAACATTTATTATACAACTTTAAATTAAAATTACAAATTTAAATTAATTAATATATACGCCAAGTAGTGGAATGTTTATTATTTAACTTTTAATGTTTATTATTTAAAATAACTTATTTTAATTCCATTATTACCGCATCGTTGATCACGATTCAAAGCAAAGTCGAAACGTTTGATTTATAATTATGTGCCTTAGTAATTAAAGATTATTACAGCGTTAATTTATGCCGCACTGTTGATCGCTCCAACGCGCAAAGCTCTTCTTTTATTTAACTCATTTAAAATTGCAGAAACAATAACGTTTATGTCCGCAACAATCGGACGGCGTGAGCAATATAATTTTTATAACGCTTCGATGAAACGCGCGCGATAAAAGAAAGCGTAAAACAGATAATTGTCTCTTCGCTTGGTAGCGAATATTCCCATAACAATCCGTCCAGGTGATAAGATCGGGAAAGAGCGATTAATCAATTGGAGCGTTAGCAATTTTTCGGGAAATAAATTCCGCGCTAATTGCGACTAATGCGATCGGGCCGCTATCGGACGGTGGTAAAAAAACAAAAAAATGGGGAAAAAAAGCAGAGAGCGGTGCAGCGCGGCGGCTGCGCCGCGGAAAGAATAGCCGAACGGAACAATGATCCGGTAATCGTCTCCCTTCCGGTGGCGGCCGCGTATTAGAATTTATTTCGAATATGCCGGCGGCGGCCGCGTGCCTGCCGGTGGCTATTGATTAACGCACCTCGCCTCCGCGCCTCGTTAAAAAGCCTTTTGCCATCAATCTCGGCGCTCTTTATGAGACTGGCGATTACTCTCCTCTCCGTCCCGGATCCATCCCCAGAGAGACGAAACATTTTTTTCGCATCCCCGGGAATGACTCGACGACTCTTGACATTACTCTCGCGTTACTCCCCGTGACGTCAAAGGAAACACGCGAGACGGCGCGACGCGGCGGAGAGTCGCGGCTCCGCTCGCGCGACTCGGTTTTCGCGAGCGATAATTGCACAACGAGCTATTTGTTTTGTATAACATAGGTATAGCTTATATGTATAGTATACTTATACATTTTTTTTTCACAATTTGATTAAGCTACTTTTAAAGACAATGGCCCGTATACGGAACGCGTTTCTAAAGGTGTTAGTGCGTTTTTATGTCTTGCTGTTCTCGTTTTACATTTAATGAATGATAAAAATAGAATGACTTAAAAATGCTGTAACATTTAAAAACACGTTATGAACACGGGCCAATGTACGCCGAAATCAACACCTATTGTAATTGTGGACACGATAAAATGAATACTGTTTTTGCGGAAATAATTTGTACACTGAGGGTAGCCGAAACCAATTTGCCAAAACGTATGTAAAAAATATTAGTTTTTATTAAAAGGAGAGCAACCGTCAATCAGCTTTGGCTCTAATTGTAAACGTGGTGTTTTTATTGTTTTATTTTATTGGATTTANTAAATAAGGGCCTACCATTTTAATTTTAATTTTAATTCGATATTATTGTTATTAATTGTATATCGCTCGAGATCGCGCGACCGCTCTCGCTTCATCTCGATCTTCGTTCTGGTATCTTCTCGCATCGAGTATCTCGTCGTCGATTATCGCCGTAATTTAAATATCTGCGCGGCGAAATTCCCAAAATGAGTTTGGTAACAAGGTTTGTACGTCCCGGTCGTTCGATCTTTCCTGGACACGAAGATTTAATTCGACATTGAAATTTATACCTAAAAAAAGTATTTTACGTTCAAAACGATTTTTCCCATAATCTCATTTTAAGCTTATTGTTTTAAAGCAAACATACACTGAAAAAAATTCTGGTTAAAAATAGACGAATCAGAAAATCTTGTAGGATTGATCGAAAATTCTGATTGTTATAATAGAAATTCTGTAAATTATTATAAAACAACTCTATGCTTTATAATTTATAATAACCAGTATACTTGATCAATTCTACAAGATTTTTCTGATTCATCTGTTTTTAATCAGAATTTTTTTTCAGTGTATTCCTCTTTCAATAAAATGAAGAATATCATGTTTGTACTATTTTTCTCTTGATTTCAGATGAATCCTTTTGAAGCCATGGTAGAGTAAAATCTTCTAACATAAGAACTTAGAGGCTTCCACGTCAATATCAAAATTATTATTTTTTTTGAGATATAATATCTTTCGGTTTTGATATGTCGACGCGATCCCGTAAACAAGGTCGCGTCTCGATTAATAGCTGAAAGCGACAGGTCCGCGTGGGTCCCTCATAAAAAATGCAATCCCCGTGTCAGTTCGTAAACAAACGGAAGGCGCGGCAGTCGGCGGGCGTCCACGCTCGATAGTTACGAACAGTTAGCGTTCCTCTCGGGAGGGTTAGCAGTCGTTAAGAACGCGAGCACGGACTCTCGGCAGCAGCCCGTGGAAACTAATTGGATATCGCGGCCTCGTCCTTTGCAGCATACCGTTTCCATAATTAAATTGCTCGCGGCCTCGACGCCGCCGCATGTCGATAATCAAACTAATCCACGGCGCAACATTCCCGGGGTAATGGTTTCGCGCCGTTGACGAGCCGTGAGGGCGAGGGGAAGGGGGTTGAGCGAGGAAGGATTCCGACCGTACCCCGCGTCGCTGCCGCCGCCGTCGCCGCCGCCCTTATGTCACTGTCCTCGCCTTGGCGCGTTTCCTTTTGTTTCATTGATAGATCGTTCCTCCCGTAAGAAAGATACGTGCACTCGTCGCGCATTTCGGTTATACGAGGGTAGAAGCAATATACCGAACGACAGATACGAAAATATATAGCGTGACAGGCAGGATGAAGGGGGGGGGGGGAGGAGATGGAAAGGGAGAGGGGCGGTTCAAAATAGATGTAGATCTATGGGGTAGACGGAAAAGGGGAGAGAGGGAGAGAGAGGAGAGTAGAATATCGGCGTAAAGGATGCGAGAAGGAGAAAGTTCGCGGAAGGACGACATGTCAGCGCTCGCGCGTTTCTCGTCCTGCCTGCGCTCTGTTGCTCCGATCCTTCCTTCTTTCGCACACTGGGTGGCACACGGAGAAGACCGAACGGAGCGATAGGGTGGGCGACGCGTTCGCCGACGGCCGCGAGATGGAATGGCGGGAAGGGCAGAGGAAAGAGAACGCGAGGGGGTTGAATAAGTCCGTTCCGCTCGTGGTGGGAAGCGACTTGATACGCGAGGGACAGAGATAACGTTTGTTCCGCGCTCCGGCCAAGAGTGCGTAATAAAAATACATTTCAGCGTCCCACGCGTAATTGATCCGCCCTTCACTTCGCGATCGGAGCATCGGAGGCCCTTTAATCCGCTTCAATATTTGCAACACGAAACGAGTTGGAGCACGCCGGCTCCAGGAGAAAAAGAAGGAGAGAGAGAGAGAGAGAGAGAGAGAGAGAGAGAGAGAGAGAGAGAGAGAGAGAGAGGGGGAGAAAGGGTGAGAAGGAAGAAAGAAAGGTAGACGGGGGAGCGGGGAGAGGGGGAAGGTCGCGCGGGATTGGGCGCGAGAGGGGATATATAGCTGGGTCGAACGCGCGCCATTGGTGGGGAGAGTCGTTGGCCTCGGGAGTCTTCGTCCGCGAACGGTCTCGCCAGTGCGTTGCGGAACGCGCTCTCGTTCGGTGTACGTCGTCGGTGTTGGCTCTCACGCGCGCGCGCGCGCGTGTATGTGTGCGCCCGCGCTCGCGTGTGTTACCTGTCGTTTTCGTGTCGCGGACGTCGTGCTCCGGCCGTCGCGCGGCCGGATCGAAAAACGACAGTGTCGGAAGGACGATCTCTCTTTCTCTCTCTCTTCTCTGACACGTGTGTGTACGCGCGCGCGCTCGTGTGTGTGTGTGTGTGTGTGAGAGCAAGTGTGTGCCGCGTGTCTGTGCGTGCATGTATTCCGGATGCCCGGTGTGTACGCGAGCGGTGGCGGCGGCGGCGTCACGCGGCGATGAGCGCCGATGACACACGGGGCTGCGACTTCCTTCACGGGTGGCGCGCGTCCTCGGACGGCCAGGATCTTCCTCACGGCGGCGAGAACGCCCGCGGCCTGCTAGCGGCGCCAGGACTCGCGGAGCAGCGACGAGCTGCGCCTCGGTAAGTGTCGGAGCAAAGCGCGCAGGGCAGGCGCACTCCGCCTGCGTGTGTGTATGTGTGTATATCGGGATGTATCTCCGGCGCGGTCCGCCGCGTGTCCTTCGATTTCGGATTTCGGAGTAGATTTCAAGCCCGCGGATTCAAATCCGCGAAATTCAAAGAGAGCGAATGGCGCCACTTTCCGCGAGGCATGCGAAATTTGAATTTCCGCACTGAGAGAAAAATATAGTTACTTTGGCCTCAACCATAATTTTGAATATTTCTAATAATTATGATTAACTTAATTGTATGCATCATTATATTAATCATAATTATCGTTAGAAATATTAGAAAATTGTAGTTGAGGCCAAAGTAACTATATTTTTCTTTATATTTGAGGAAAAGTAACTATACCCAGTGAGAAATGGTTAAATCGGTGTCGATTGGATTTCGATTCGATGCCTTTTGCATCGAAAAGGCATCACGTCGACATCGATTCGATGTCTTTTCAATTATTATTTCTCACTGAGTATTTTTCTTTCAGCGCGCACGTCGAATGTGTCGACCGATACGCGCGCATCGCGAGTTGAATTCTACTCGGGAATTGACAATTAAGAGATAAGCATTTCGCTACTCGTGTCACTTGTCCTTAAAAACCGAATTCGCGCGTTAACGCGGATCGCCGATGTCGAAATAACCGCCATTTTCGTCGGCGCGGGCCGACATACCGTCAAAAAGATACGCGACAAGATACGACGGGACATCTCGCCTATTTATGCATATTTGCGTTGCGAATCTCTGGTGTTTCGTCACATTCGAACGCTCACGCGTTCCGATCGAAATGAAAGGAAAGTGATTAGCGCGCCCGGATCTCTCGCCAAGCGAGGCGCGTGAAGTTGACCGCGTGTGCGGCGATTCGCGCGATCGACGTGACGAATCTGGAGGCAGCTTGTCGCGACAAGTCAGCTTCCGTCGGATCGACGCGGCGCGCAACCGTCGTTTCCCGATATCGGTGATAATTTCAACAAAGTAAGGAAAATTCGCATTAAATAGGTAACAAGATAATTTGTATCGTGAAAAGCAGAAGGAAACAAGGAGAAAAATCATGCTTTGCGTCTGTTGTATAAAATATAAAATAAAATATAAAATGTCTCGCATTTGAATTTTGCGAAGGGAGATTTACGCTACTAATGGCGAAATTACGCGAATGATTATAATGATTGGCATACAGGATTAAATATAAATCTTGCGATCTTTTGATCGTTAATTAATCACGGACACTTATTACATAGCTATTATTAATTTCAATTTAAAGCGATTTAAAGTGATTAAAGCAGTAGTGTAAAACTATTTTAATTGAAAGTAATTTATACAGCGAATTTGATATCTGGTATTATAGATGAATTATATAATTATATAAATTATATAAAATATTTAACCTCATATTACTTAATTATCGAAAAATCGTCAAAGTTTTATTTATTATAATATGTTATAAACTTTAACATTTTGCATTGGTGTGGAGTGAAGTAAAAAGTTCACTACAAAAGTTCACTGACTTGCAGTTTTTTGTATTCTTTTCTGAATCTTTATGATGATCGGTCTTTTAAACATAAAAATATCTTAAATAATTAAGGATCATGGAAAAGGGTGAAAGTACCAAAATATCAAAAGTTAATTTTTTTAAAAAAATTTTGTAAAAGAATATAACATACGTCATTCTGCACATGATGGTAAAAATTGAAAGTATCAGAGGAATTATTTTATAGAAACTAGTTTATAGAAAATATTAATTATTAATATTCAAGTACCGAATAGCAAGAAAACTCTATATTTGTGCGTACTGAAAATTTTTGTTCTTGACACTTTCACCTTTTTTCATAAGTATAAGCCTTAATTTAAAAAATGTCAAAGATCTTTCGCGAGTCTGGCATCGCGCAATCCCGCTCGCGCTGTTTGGATATGTCGTTTTATGCCAAGCAATTTGCATAAATTACACGCGCCTTTTAAAGGACATGCGCGACGGCGAGGGACGAGCTAGTTCCGCCCCATCCCTCGACTTGAATCATCGTGCCACGAAGAACGCGCTAAACGTCGAGAAATATTTGCAACAGAAATTGGTAACGGCTCGTCGAGATTTTTGAGTAAAGCTCGATCGCGAAGCCAAAAAGAAAGGTGCGAACAGATGCGAACGTCGATGTTCGTGTTCCTGTAAAATGACCTATCCAAATAACGCGAGCGAGATTACGCGGTGCCAGACTTGCGAAGGAGAGATCTTTGACGATTTTTTTAATGATTTAAAACCGAGGATACTTTTATCACGGATACTTTTGTCACATACTTTATTTACATCTAAAAGAGAGATCTGTGAAGTTGGTATCCCGAAATACGCATTTTTACTAAATTCTTATGGTATTTAATTGTCCAAATTTGCCCGTAAATAATTGTTTTTATTCATTTCACAAAAAAAGAATTAAAAATAAATAAACCATTTCATCGACATTCCTAAGGGAGTGGGTTTTTTTTATATTATACATATATGGATTCCGTTTGTTCATCCATTCCATTTGTCCATGAATAAATATTTTTTGCTCATCTTGCAAAAAGAATGAAAAATAAACAAAAGTTGAACAAATTTCATTTGAGAATTCCTAACTATTTCTTTTTTAATTGTAAGCATGGATTCCGATTTTGTTAATATTTGTAAATTTTTTTTGGTGGACAAAAACGATTATTTATATCACAAATTGTAGACAAATAATGGACCATTAGAATTTATACATTTAAAAAAATGCACTTAAAAGTACTAATAATGAAATTTTTTGTTTATTTCTAATTTTTTTTGCAAGATGAACAAATTGTAGACAAATTGTAGACACTCAAATGTCATATTAATTTTGTAAAAATTTGTATTTCAACATTCTTCACAAATTTAAAAAAAAAACTATCACGAATATTCGTGTCCTGATCTCTCCAGAAGAGACCAAAGAGTTTTATTACATTGTGTCAAAAAGTTACTGAAAAAGACACTCATCATGTCGCGATGCTATAATAGCAAAGATATAGTGTAGCTAAATCGTCTATATGTATCTATCAAATATAACAACGGGACATTATTATTCCGTCGATCTGTCGAGGGATTAAACTAAAACAGCCGCGGGAATTAAGTGGTATTTAAAACTAATGGCGGTTGGGTTTTTGAATGTTCGAGAATTACGATACGCGCGTATCAGGAATGAGAAATGACTATTAACGATTTAAAACGCGTTCTGTTCATACGCCGGTTAATACGAGAGCGCGATTTTGAGTATTAATTTTGTCTGCTATCTTGGAATAATTTAATGTAGAATAAGATTGACCTTTCTCTTTCGCGCCAGACTTTTTTGTAATTAAACGCGAATGCAGAATGCAGGGTTGTTTCGAATTCTTGACTTTGCTTCTCCAACTAAATGTGAAACTGGGATAGAAATTCATAATATATACAGAAATCCCGATGGATCGCGCAGCACACGCGACATTATAAACCCCAATGCTATTATTTGGATAGTATGATACTCCAGAAAAGATATCTGAAATTATTGAATGTTATAGGTATAGACTGTGGTCGTTAAAAGTCTATCTTGGCCTAAAAAAAAAATGCATGAACATTATACATACAGTATAAAATATTAAAAGGATTAATAACTTGTACGAAGTAATATTGTTTATTACGGTCTTTTATGTACAATAATGGATAACTGAATGGATACTAACGCGTTGTCTAATTCACAAGTGTATTTCCAGTAAAAACCTTTCCACAAAAAATGCCATAAACTTAAAAATAAAATTTCTTCCCTTAAGATTAACCATGAAAATTTCAATAAATTTGCATGAAACGTGAATGGACAACGAGAATAGATGATCCCAGCGTGGTTTTGCGTTCTCGAGTTTTTTTTTTTAAATTTTTACGATTAATTTTTGAAAGTTGTAATATTGTCATTTGTTGGAACAAATTTTCGCGTAATGCAATGTACCGTTAAAATTACACAGCTCAAACGGTATATCTCTCCACATAAATTCAAAACAATTAGCGACAAGCAGCGAGAAAGATTCCATGAAGATATCTCGAATGGGAAAAAGAGATTCGCTGGAAGGTAGAATTATGACATGTTTCCTGGCTATTGTTGATCGATTATTGTAGAAGGTATCCGTAAAACGAGAGAGATTCATCCAGTTGTAAAAACTGATTCAGTTAAAAATCAATAAACTGTAAATAAATTTTATTCCGTAGTTAAATATTGATATCTTGCTCTTGAAAATGATATGCTACGCTAAAATATTTAGTTTTTAGATTCTAATTTTCGCTTTCTTAATTACATTAATTAAATTTTATTTTATTTATCAGAATGAAAAACGAGTTTTGCGAACATTCTGTGCGCGTCCTAATTGAAAAAGAGAACTAGGTAAATAGGATGCATTTATAATTAGTAATGCAATTTTTGAAATACTTGCCAGTTATTATTACCAAATATAATAATAACAAAACGTTTAATAACAATTATGACCACTTCATTTTTATAACATTATATTTTGTCACAATGACCTATATATGTTTAGTTGAAACTATTTCACCAAAGGTTCTTGGTAATTTTTCAAGATTGGATTATTATAATCAATTCTAATCATTCTTTTTTTCAGTGTTTTGTAATATTATAATATTTTATAATATTAATTATAATAGTGTACAAAAGTATGATTTCATGAGTGAGTGAATTTCAAGGCGGCATAAAAAATTTCATCGCGATTCTAAGGAAGGTTCGATCGTCGTTGTTGGACGGCGCGGCGTGCCGGGTCGACTCCTTCGTAATTATACTATTCGTCCGGGCTCTGTCTCTCTCGCTTGGACATTACGCAAAACGTGTTTCGCTGGCGCGCGCGTTGCGAAGTAACGGTTCAGCGAGGAGTGCTCGACGGAAAATTGTCCGATCGCGCTCGCCGGCGAACGCGAACGACGCTTACGACACGCTAATCCTCTCTCAGCGTCACGTCGGTCTCTCGTCTATCGATATATTCCTGGACTGTCACGGTGGAATTTCGGTGACGTATCACGACGACGAGGGATCCTAGTCGGATTCTGATGTATAATAGATAGAGCGTCAAGCATGGCGTGTATTAATAGATGATAAGCCGGGAGATGCGCGCTCGTGTTTGACGCCACGCGAGGTGTCGAGGTCGGATTTCCATGTTCTATTGTCGTAGCCGCGGCTCATGAGAAAACTCCGAGTTTTGTATGTTAAGATTCATCTATTCTCTTAAGAAAAATATCTGGTTCCGTGCCCACGCGAATGAATCATTCGAAGTGAATGCATCGGAGGAACGGGTTCTCTTCGGCTCAAGGCGAGAATTCATTGGGGGTTCTCACTCGATGTGGAAAAAAAAAACTGCGAGAAAAACGAAAGGTCTCCTTTCACAGAGGTAATCATCCGCATTTAGAGATGAGAGAAATAGAAATTGGCTGTGCAATATGAACTTTACTAATAGCTGCAGCAGATAAATTGGCGGATTCTAAGTGAACTACATTTTCGTATCTAATACCCCATAAATAAATATCACTCATTACTATTATTTATTATATTATTGCTATTAATGCATTTTTGCTATTAATGTACAAAATACAATTATATTTATTACAAAGTATTATATTTATTATAAAGCATTATTATGCAGCACTTATAGCATTAAGTTGAAAACTGAGAAAGTTTATTATTATTATTTTTAAAGAAGCGTATAAATGTCTGTGTCTTCACAATTTTTTAATTATAAATATAATATCGTATTTCACTCTTTCTTTCTCATTTATCAATGTGGATGATGGACGATGATGAGGGAAAAACTTGAAATTTCCTTCTCACTTTGGGATGACTCGTCGCGAAATGATCATCAAATGCGAACCGTGTAAATTCGTCGTTTCGCCGTGCCAAGACTTGCGAAATGCGAGTAATGGCTTTCGCCGCGCCAGGTCATTCTTCCGCCTGCACGGACGAGGCGCGATAAAGCTCCTTCTCGTACGAACATCGCGTCGACATTCCATTTTCGGAATGTAGTGTCTATCCCACTCGGGGACCGCCTCTACACAGTGTACCGGGAAAGTGTATCCGACCGCAGTGCTCTGCAGCAGCGCCCTATGTAATTTATTTCGGCAACGAACTTTAGAGTTCCTTGAAATATTGCGTCCTACCTACCTAATTGTGAACTTTACATCGGAAGAGAGAACGTACGACGCGAGAAAATGAACAAGATCAGGATTCCGCATTTGACAAAGTCTCTGTTTTCGGAATTCTGGTTTGCTCACTCGGGTTAAAATAATGTTTGAACGAAAATCTGTAATGTGAAAACTCCGAAATGTGAATTGTTACAAAATTGAATATGGCGTTTAATTGTGCACAATTTGTCCACATTTATTTATATTTATTTTTTAACCATCTTGCAAAAGTTAAAAATAAATAAAAGTTGAATAGATTTTATCTTGAGAACTCTTATATTAAGTGCGTTTTTTAAATCATATAAGAATATCAATTGTTCATTTGTGCATAAATCGTTTTTAATAAATAATGGATCGGAATCTACATATAATTAAAAGAACACATTTAAGAATGCTTATGATGAGGTTTGTTTAACTTTTTCATTTTTAATCTTTTTGTGAGGTAAATAAATAAAATATTATGAACAAATATGGATAAATGGACAATCGGAATCCATATATGTATAATTTTTAAAAATGTACTTAGAAATGCTAATGATAAAATTTTTTGTTCATTAAATTTTTATTTTTTTGCAAAGATAAAAAATGATTTATATTATGATATACATTATATTAAGAAAATAAGGTATAGTTTTCTGACTTTTTGTCGTACTTATTATTTTCATCACCCTTTATTTATATTTTTATTACAAGTTTTGAATAAATGCCATGTCAAGTTTATAAAAATTCGCATTTTGGGATGCCAACTTGATAGATCTTTTAAACAAAGTCATCAATTAAACGTTTGACATTTTGAAATTTATTTGTAACTTTTTTCAAGTTCAGTCTTTTTATATCTTTATAATTATTTTATAGATGATATAACATTATATTAAGAAAATAAGATATAGTTTTCTGACTTTTTGTCGTACTTATTATTTTCATCACACTTTATTTATATTTTTATTACAATATAATTTAATTTTAAATCTTATTTTTTCGGTCTTTTTTTGTCATGTTTGGAGATAAAGTTCCAAGCGAAATACTGTAAAGGATTCGCTGGTGTTATCCGTTGTTCATTGCTCATGAGCTTAAGCATAAACATGATTTATTCGCGGATTATGCGTCGCGTCATTGTGGAAAAACGTATTATCACCCCGGTGCTGTCGAGTTTGCGCGCCAACGCGACGCCGCCGTCGCGATGCATGCACTTTTATTTACCCATTAGAGCGTGCGTTTCTTGACGTTGCTATGGTTGCTACGCGCTGCAGGTCGGAATATGCTAAAGTTTATATATATTTAGTTTATATATGCATGTCGCCCTTTTCCGAGAATACATCCTGTCTATTATTTCAGTTTGTTCTTTCGCGAACACGCACAAAAGAACGGATCTCGGCGAATTCTTCCTTTCCTTTCGACGCGGTCGTCAGATCAACCCTTCATGAAAAAAATATATGAATCTTTTTTATACTATACACACTTAAGTCGAGTTAATACAATAAGTCGAAAATGAAACAAATAGCAATTATATAATTCTATTATACAAAATTTTAAATTTATAATTTTTCTTAGTTTCTTAATTATTATTATCGCTGTACTTCAGGAAATATTTTTAAAAAGTACAGTAGTCTGAATATGTTTCGCTTCGAACATTATTTTACTATTCAACTCATGGAATATTTTTCGTGATCTGTAGAACTTAGAACGTAAAAGACGTTAACGTTAAATAGAGACGTAAATAACGTAGTGCTGTTACTAATTGTATTATATTTCGTGAAATCACTATTTCGAGAGAAATAAAGCAGTTTCGTACATGGAGTATTAACAATACGAAAGTCACTGTCGTGTTAGTCGCGCGTTTCATTTGCATGTTTTAGAACTTTTTCCATGAAAAATGCAAACTGTTTGCGCGCTANCAAACTGATGTATTTCACGACCATTTTTGATCGTCGCTGGCCATTAATAATCTCTCCTATATTGTTATATGTACATACATACATACCAAGTTTCCACGATCAGTTTTGCGATCATACGAGCAAATACGACTAGATTCATACTATTCGAAACAATCTCGAGTAATTGTAATATTAATTATCCAGCGAATAAATCAGCAAGTAATTCATAAAATCTCGTAAACATTGAAAAAAAATTCGTATTCATACAAATTAACTTTTTGGAATGTTAAATTGTTATGTCTCGTAAATACGAAACACGTCAAATTGTTCTTGGATGTTAAATTATCAAGTCATTATTTCTGAATTAAGTTTCAAAGATTCTTATGTATTGTGTAAGGTAACGAGTTGTATTTGCAGTCCCCTTGTGTGCAGACCCCCTTGTGTACTGCATATATACCATTAACGTACCGCATTATACGAGACCGTTCGCGCGAACAATTCTCCAGCCGCAATTGCCGAGTCCACGATACTCTATCTCGGACCCCCCTTGCCCACGTCGACGCAAACTTTTACGGTTTACAAGTTTACTTTTACGAGGTAAACACTCGGCCATCCCTATTACTTTCTTGTGCATGAAAACGAGCACGTAATTTCGCAGCGTGGCGAGTTTCGTGGTCGCGAGGGCGTCGCTTTAATTTATATGTATAACCCAGCCTCCGTGATTTCACCTGGAACAAAATAATGTTGCATATTCCTGACACTTGCGATCAATTTTTCGTAACACATTCTTGTCAACAGGATCGATCGACGGCCGGAGAGCGGCGCACGGAGGTGGTGAACGTCGAAGAGGAGAGAGAACGACGAGGAAGAGTCGATCCGAAGCGTCGAAGGTAAAGCGAGGTGGAACCGGCTGAAAAAGAGAAGAAGAAGAAAAAAAGAGGAAGGCTGAAAGCGAAGAGCAGGAGCGGTGGTGGTGGAGACGGCAGAGGGGTCGAAAGGTTGAGCGACCTACGGACCAAGACGAGAAGGAAGTGGCGGAGAGAAAGGGGCAGCGGAGAGAGGGCAGGAAGGGAAAAAGGAGAAGGGGGAGAACGACCGGAGAAGAAGGACGGAGAAATGATCTTGGTAGGTGACTGGCAAAGTGCTGCGGTGGTCGATTCCTCGACGAAAGGCAGATAGCGCCATTAGTCGTTGCCGGGGCACGGAACATCGGGCCCATGCGTGTTGCGGCCCTGGCCGTGGGCGAAGAAGGGGAGGGGGAAGAGGACGAGGAAGAAGAGACGGAGCGCCGTGCGGGGCACCGCTGCGGGGCCCGCGGGCCCGTGATGCGCTCCGCGGCTGTCGCGACAGTGGGGAGCAGGAGTCAATGGTCCATCACGACGTGTCCGATTTTCTTTGTGCTGTTGTTCCTGCCCGTCTGGACTCTGACGGTCGTCGTCAACGCGTCTCCCCTTCATCCCGCACCTCCGCATAGAGGTGAGTCATATTTAGCTCTCTTTGTTGACTCGTTAAAGCAAAGTTGACTTGATCCCCTAAAGTTCATATGTTTGATCTGACAAGTGCCTCCGAATCGAGGACACGTTGAATCAGAGATCGAATTAGGAGACGTAAAAATTCCAGATTACTTTTAAAGAATTATTGGTGAAATATTAATAGAGTAAGGAAATGCGGCCATGTTTTTTTTATGCATTATTACTTTTAATGTATTCCTTCGGAAATGAAGGAATCAATAATTATGATAATTTAGAAAATTTCATCCGGCACACAAATAATACTCTTTATTTTTTATTTTTCCAAGCATACTATCCAAGCTCGTCATTTATTTAAATATTTTTAATATTTCAAATATTAATGTTATTCAACACTTGAATTATAATATTAAATCTTCTATATGCATTCTTAATGCATCTTAATTTTTAAACAAATTTCGTTCTCTTAAAACAGAATAGAATTGGCGCGTGCTTCTTTATTCTTATATTATAAAATTCTTATATCATCAATATTTTAATGGAAGATGCTAAATGTATGATATATCCTATAAAAAAAATCGTCGAATTTGATTTAGTAAAGTTTAAATTGAAAAAAAATATTGATTTATTCGCAATCATATATGATCCATATGGGTCTCGGGATATACCTATATCGAAGTACCGCGCTGTTCGATGTCCCAAAGGGGTCCGCCCGCGTCGGTAATGGCCTCAAAGTCCGATACTCGCCTTTGTCCAACGTGTTCCTTTTGTGCCCCGTTCGCTCGATCGGTAGTATTTACGGAAACAATGGTACGCGACCCTAAACGGTGCTCTAATTGTGATCTGGGAGCACGTGACACAAACTGCGCTTCGCGTCGTCCCATTGATCGTCCGGGCCATTTACTCCGAAAGTCGCTTAAGTCACGTGTTCCAACGTTCGCTCGTTAAAATACAGCTACACCGTGTAATATGCAGTAGTATCTTAGATTCCTTAAAGCCTCAAATAACACGGTTAATACGAAAATCGAGAAGATTAAGAGAAATAATTGGCTGTCGCAGACTTGAAACAATGCAAAGATCTATAATATTGTAAGAATACGATAATAAAAAGTTATCAAATTAAGTGATAAGTCATGACTTTCTTTTGTTTCCTCAACTTTTGCTCTCTCGAGAAACAATAATTAGATATCTTTAAGTGCGAGGAAAAAATATAGGGCACGGGAGCTAGATCTGAACGTGACTGGATTGAATCCGAGACTTTTCGCTTGCCGAAAGCGAACTAAAGCTACCCGAACCTTACGCATTAATACTCTTCCGCTCACTTGTCTACATTTAATAATGCTACGATTACAATTAATGAAATTACATCGAACGAATTGAATCTTAATTTTTTTTACATTCCCGAAATATTTGCTGAAATTCTTCAATATTTTCGGGTGAAACATTATTGATTTTATAAGCTCGAGCGCGTGCCGTTAAAATATTTTCCAGTATCGGCGGATCACACTTTCGCGTATAAAAATATCGGTATGCTATTAAATTTGTTATATTGAAATCCTGATCGCGACTGGTGGTTAATGTGTGTGCAGCTTCTCGGTAAAGTGGACGCGAAACAAGTGCACTTCGGTTGCTGCACTCGTCCGAGATCTGAAAACGCGTCTCTGAGGAGCTCTCCCGGCCGAGTGGTCGTGGTGAATGCTCGTTTCCTCTTAAAATTTCCGTGATCCTTTCACCCTAAAATACTAAGCGAGTTTCCGCGGAGTGAGTGTAACATTTCGCAGCGTGTACATAACGCACGCGGAAATAAATTAATTGATTTTGCGATGAGACGTCGGCGTCTACTAAAGCGTGAGTAGATTTATATTGATAGAATGAAAGAAGAAGGCTCTTTGATATAAAATCATATTAACGACAGAGCGTCCGATGAGAGAGCGTAAATGTAACTATAGCTGTGTGAGTATTACAGGTATTGATGGTAAAAGGAGTAAAATATTTCACTGCACCTCAGATTCTTATTAATTGTAAAGAAAAAAATTAAAGAAATTTGAGTCTTGCAACTTACTCTCATTAGTATTTTTCGCAATTTATTAAAATTTATATTGCATTTCCATAAGAGAATAGATACATTAGTGATCTTTGCATATATTCGTTAAATATGATAGTCCAATTTTAATCTGTGAATAGAAACTGTATTTTCTCAAATTTATGCTCAGAGAGTATATTATATTACATATAATTGTCCGATCTAAAATAGGATTATTATGATGCATTCATTCATCTCGCTATTATGCATTTAATGATAAATTGGTTACCTTTTCATTGTGGTTGTCATATATGACACAAAGATATCAGAGACAAATAGTTTTAATTTTAAACTTTCAAATATGAAGATAAGATGTAAAAAAATGTCAAAATTTGTTTTTTCAAAGTATATGTAAATTTTGTTATATCTTTTGATTTTCTAGATTTATCTTGCCTTTTTTAATAAGCTATTACAGAGTGAAAGTCCGACTTATGCGCCTTCGTATTTTGCAATGATCTCAGGCAAACAAAAACGCGGTATAGTCATCGCGTTTTTTCATCGTGAGCAATCGAGCGCGAATTATGTACGCTTTAAAGGTGCGTTTATATCATATGGTAGTATAGCTCAGGTATTGCTAATATTTGACAAAAACTTACGATATAAGTATCGGAAAAGTTAATCTAGATCGGTTTTTTCAACTTTGTATTATTAATAAGTTCTCAATAATATGAAATTATTATTCTTAAATTACAATAAAATTTTCTTTAATATCTCAGAAGAAGGAATTTAAAAATATTTTTCATTTTATAATTTTATTCTTGTAACTACGCATTTATTTATTATTAAAAAACTTCTGTATTGACAATAAAAAATAAACTAACCTGTAGTTGTCAAATAAGTTTTATGTCACGTCCTTTTTTCCTTATCTCATAAAAAAAAGGTTAACGGGACAACTTTTTTTATTTATCCGAGGAACATGAACGCTCGTTTGCATTCTCAATCACGCTTGCGAGCACGTCTGATACAAACGCGTCTTTATGGCGACTCATCTTCGCGTGACTTGTGTGTTTTACCGTTTGCGCAACGCATTCTTCTTAGACGATCACTGATAGAACATCCGTTTCCTGCTTGTGTGCTTTTCAGATATCACGCGCAACTCGTATATCAAGTATTACGAGGCAGCCACATATGACACCGTAGCCTTGAGACGACATCGCAACCGGATACGTCGCGACGTCACCGACTCTGAGCAACCCCTGATTTTGAACCTGAAGACGCTCGACAGGTGAGTGTGAGTCCTATAAGCAAACTCCTTCGTTCTCTCTATCTCGGTACACACATCTCGCTCGCGATGTGCTCCGAGTAAAGACAGAGAAATCGATACGGAATCTGGACGTCAGAAGAGCTTGTTGAAATGTCAGGATCATCATTAGATGTTTAATTCTAAATTAAAATATGACAAATATTTTTAAATCGTCGTGAAAAATTAAAAATTCTATTTTCGACGAGGCTACAATGTTAAAGAATTTCTCACGATTCAAAATAGTACAGACGAAAATATACGAACAAGAGTTACCATCGTTATACAGTCTCTTGCAAATGACATTTCGAAATTGGCGAATACATGTATCTCCTACACACTGCTCGTAAAGCGATCGTAGACAAAGTTACTAGTATGTGCCGCCCGCACGTTCTCGGTATGTCCTTGTTAGGTCAGTGGTATCTGGATCCGATTAAAGATGGTGGCCAAGACCAATTCACGTGTGGCGTAGCTTGTATAGATCGCGTGCATTGTGAAATTATTTCATTTTATTAATTAGACATATCAATTAATGTCATATGTATTTTTTTTTTCTCGCTTTGTCAGTAGCTCTCTTTCTTTCTTTACTGAGAATTTCCAATCGGGGAAAAATGTTGTCTCATTGAGAAAGTAAATTGATTCTGTTTTCCAGCGTGTTTTGAGACACTAAACGTCTTCTTTTTATATCACATAAATTATTTCTTATTTTTAACTTTAATAAAAAATTTCCTTTTGTCTTTTTGTCTGAAACATGTAGAAAATAATTGTTGAAGTATTTTTTTTAAACAAATTCTCTTATTAATCTCTTATTGCTGCAATAATGCTTACAGTTGTGTATAACAACCTGAAAATTTGTAGGAGACGCGTGTTCTCTTATCTTCCGCGTCGAATATTAATGTTTATGCTCGCACGTCGAACTGGATTTACTATCGGGAGCGGCAATCATGGAGTTTCTCTCTCACGGTTATTTAATATAAGAGACGCAACGCCAGAAAGTTCAATTTATGATAGCGCTACAGTTCAGCAAGAATACAAACCGCACTCTAGTCAGTGTCGGTGTATTACGACGGAACCGTTTAAATATTGAATCGCGCTTTCACTCGCAGCGTATTTACGAACTTAAGAAATGGCCGTTAGATAACGGTCCGACTTCGTTTTGTCTTCCGAAATGTAACGGTATACGACATGGCTTTTTCGAATTTCTCAATATCCGCTCGTTTCTGTACCATATGTATGTATATATTAAAATAATTATAAGCTAAGAAATTTTAAAATCTCGTAGTTTTATATATAACTTCCATGTTCAAATCAAACGTCAACCACAAAGAGTGGAATTTTCCCGATTTGTTTGAGAATAGAATTGAATTAAATCAAACGGAATTTTAATTCTTGATTTCCTTTTAATTGTGATCCATCATAGATATTAAAATAGAAATTGAGTCTATAATTTTGGTATTGATTATTGATATGAAAAAACTCGGTATTTATAATGAAAAGTACGAATTAAGAATAAAATAAAGTTTTATTAATGTCTTTCACTCTTGGCTTTGTCAACTTTTTCACTCATTTAATTTCTTTCACATAATATAATTTCCCTTTTATGTTTAAATTAAATTTGGTGATTTTTTTGTGCATTTGGGACATACATATTATATATTCCACACCGTTATTTGGTATATTTATGCCCCTTATTAACAGTAAAGTAAAACAAATTCATTATGTTTTTAAATTAATTAAAATTAATGAATGGAATTACGCACATTTACATACGTTAATATGCACGTAATGTACAGAAAATACAAAGCTTTCTTAATTATATTATGACATGATCGTACCAATCCATAATAGATCCTGTTCGACGAATTGTATAATCGCATTAAACCACCTGCTCAATTCGGTCCGTTTGAAAATTTCGCCGAATTCTGCATTCCGCGGGGATAGAGGAAACAACATTAAACATTTGTCGAGCTATACATTATGCAGGGAACCGTGACGACCGCGTGCATCATGTAGATTGCAAAGTTACAACGAATGGTCCAGCATCTCAACCGTGGCGAGGTGACTCGGTAGAAATGGTTTACGCGCGAGCCCATCGCCGTCGTTTCTCCTTTCTTGCTCTCCCATTCCCCTCCCCTCGGGAAAAGGAAGGGGAGACAAGTTCTCGAGGAAATTTCGCCCGTAATTCATAGACGTTAAGCTAATTAACTGGCGGGTACTTCTTGATCCGACAGTCCGGAGGATTTGCGGCACCCTGGAGAGGGTAAGAGGAAGAGAAAGAAAGAAGGAGAAAGCAATCTTCGAGCGACGAAGTAGAGGAATCAAGGAACGAGTGTGCAAGCGAGGTCGAATCTCGCGATTCCCGCGTGCCGGATTTAGATGCGTGTAATTATCACTAATTGCGCCGACGACGACGACGACGACGACGACGATGTGATGTCATTGTTCTTCTTTCACATTTCTCGTTGGCGTGATTACTCGTTACTTTCGAAAATTCGCCGCAAAGGAAATCCTCTGCTCCGCGTTTATCCCCGTAAAGTTGTGGAATTAGGACGTTGGCGATTCCGTTAATGCAACTAGTTTGTGTGAGAATAGTTGTCGTCTATTTCTGAGAAAGATACGTGGTATCCTTGCATTTTCGCCGAATGTACGAGAATGTACGGTAATGAAAACTAACGAAATCGAATCAGGTCAATTTTTATTTCAGATTTTTGTGTATAGCAAAACATATATATGTGATTTCCTGAGTCAATTACGCTACACACACAGAAAAATATCATTGTACAGATGAGATAAGCAATTACTTATTTTATTTTGTTTAAGCAATAGTTTTCTTCAGCAAAGAATATTTTCTTAATAACAGTTTAAGATATACTCGTCACAAACCCAGAATATGTTTTAAGTAAATGTGATGCTTATGATGATTTTATGATGGATTTGCGAATATATAAACTTACTAAATACTTGGAACAATTTATTTGTAAGTAGTATACATATATTTTTCTGTAAGTAGTATACATATAGGTATTTGTAAGTAGTATACATATATTTTTCTGTGTGCATGTATAATCATACAAACTTTTAAACGATCGGTGATTGCCTGGTTACAGGCCACTTATTCGTTGCCCTACGTCTCGCTGTTATCATACAACTGTGCATTCCGTCGGGCACACAATATCTACTGCTGTCCTACGTTCCAGCAATTCCGGAAAGTATCAGTCTCGAAAGAATTTCTCAGTTTACGAAGAATTTCCTACGTACAGCTGTCCGAGGAATGTTAAATAAATGAGTATGAGAAAAAGCAAACTAGGAGGTTGAGAGAGAGAAGGGGGGGGGGGAAGAGATGAAGAAAGGGGAGAGAGATACGTATTGGCATTCGCGTTTCACACACCTCCTGCATCGCAAATTTCTCGTCTTGGGCGACAAACGGCACGCAGGTCCTCTCAAGCTGGTAGGAGACACGAGAAACATTCCTCGATCTCCACCACCACTACTATCTTCCCTTCCTCTTCTCTCCCCGGTCGCTTTCATAGTCCGCCAATGTAACTACAGCGTTCGTCTCTTTATGTAAATCGGTCGAATCCACGTCGGGCAATAAAATGTAAAGCAGGAGTGTGCCGTGCGATTCCCTCCATCCCTCGTCGTCATCGTCGTCGTCGTCGTCGTCGTCGTACCAAGCGCTCGCACAACACCCTTTCCGCCAACCCCCCCCCGCCGCCACTGACGGTAGCGTTTCTACCCCGGTGCACCTGGTACAAACTGGCAAGATAATAGTTGAGGAGAGGAGAAGAAAGAAGTTTCCGTGCACGGCACACACGCCGTCGTTCTCGTCGCAATGGTCTCCACTTCGGTGGTCGTTCTTGTCGAGTATCATATTGTATGATTTTCCTTCCTCTTTTCGGTGCCGCCAGTACGACCAGGCGAATTTATTGGCCATATCGCGGCAAAGACGCCGGTTTATTCTCATACTTCGCGAGAGAAGTCCGCCGTTCGTCTTTCGCGAATTCCGCCGTGGCATTGTCCGCGAGACGCGTCCACGATTAACCGCGATATATTCGTCTTACGTTTCTTACGCTTCGAATGCTGCACGACAGATTGTTAAAAGTAGTTGAACGGCGCAAAGAGTCAGGTAACGGTTATTACATCCTATATAATCGGATCGTTACGTTATAAATGTCCATTTGCGCTTAGTCTTTTTAAAATATTCCAGAATCGTATAGAAGTTAGGAAAAAAAAGTTAGTTCCGAAGAAAGATCAGAAGATTAAAATCTATATTCTAAAAGAAACAAGTTTTGGATTCTTTTTCTGAACACTTTACTTTTTATGCAATGTATATGAATATATCCTCTTTTGAAAAAAATACATTTACAATTAAGAGTGCTTGGAAAAACTATTATTTTAAGAATATCTCTCTCGTAGTAAGAATATTTCTGGAAAATAGAAATTTCTACCAACGGTTCGCAATAACTTCACCGATTTCGTTTGATCTTGCCACGTGAATGAATAAGATAATAAACTTTCGCGTTATTTCTTCAGCGATTTCTCAGTATATAGCTCGGTGTTGGGAAGCCGGCACGGTTAAGCCGGGAATAGATATCGTGTACGGGCGACACCTCACTTTTCTAGTCGCGCGCTCGCTTCTCGATGGAAGACTTCGCGCATGAATAGACCATGTACCTCAGCGCACCTCTCTCTCTCGTATGTTGCGGATCCAGTTTTCCCGTACGTGGGCACGGGCACAGCATTCAGCCGAGCCAACGCATCGTTTCGCCGTGCATACGGGGGCGACGTTATGGGCGGTTATATAAAAGCTAAAGAGCACACGGCCGAGTCCGTGTTCAACCCTCTGCTTCCGAAGACACGCGTTGCCCTTCAATACAATAAAGCCGGCTCTCGTTGCGGAAGCGCGATATCCTGGCGAAAATCACGAAATTCATCCGACGGCGCAACGAGTCTCGCGCGCGCTACTCGCAAAGGATATCGTGCGCTTATAATCATTATGAAAATAAATGTTCGCGCAACGTTACGCGAAAATTGTAATCTTGAAGAAAAACTGGGAAATTATACGAATTACTTTTCCGCCTTGCAGCCGCTCCGTAATCGTTACAAAGAAGCGCGATCATCGAATTATTAAACGGCGGATTTCCCATTGCGCGTTAATGCACTAGCACGCTTCGTAACAGTTAGAAAGAGCTAGATTGAATTAATAAATTTATGCTTCAATCTCTTAGTTGCTTGCTCGGAGGAGCAATATTTGTAATAAAGGGAGTATGGTGATAACTTGCCATTGACCAACTTTATCTGAAAACCGACTGTAGAATAAATCCGAGAAGGGAAGTGTATCAACAGCGAAGTTCTACTTTTGCCAAAGAAATTTGGCGCCGAGTTTTTCTCGAGCAAAAATTTAATCTCTTGATAGCGCGATCTCATTTTAGAGAACTTTTTCATTCGAGATTGAATATACATATACTAGCCAAGCTCCAAGAAGAACAAATTCGTATTTCCAGTGGAAAAGTCGATATTTTAATGCTTCAATGATTTAATAATTACCTTTTAACGTTTCTCTATTTTTATATGTCATGAGGTTTTCCTATATATGTCACATTTTTTCTTTTCCGACGAGTGATAGCAAGCGCTTTAATTAGAACGTCTTGTATACAAACTTGCGAGAGATTATAGCTGGATGGCAACGAGAGTTTGTCTTTTATTCACCAGCTTCTGACGATGAAAGCGGCACTTAAGCAACTTTTTCGCGATGCTGCAAAGATATAACACAACGGGCCTCCCAAGACAAAGCTGACGATTTAATACGCGGTCCGCGAAGGCGCTGCCGACGTCGGATTATGAAAATGATTGTCGCGGAAGCAGCAGCAACGTGTGCGCTATAAAGAGCCGCGACTAATTGTTATGCTTCCCCTAATTCCTCGCGTAATGCGTCCCGACTCTGCTGGCCCTGCGTATCTTTATGGTAATTCAACATTTTAGCGTCTTTTTGCCGGGTATGCTAAAGTCGTTTCTTCCTTCGGTCGGTGTCTCTTCGCGCTACTATGATAATAAATGCCGCGAAAAGAATTACGATTGTCCCGGTAGGTCTCTAAATAAAAGCGCGAACAGTCTTTAGTTGGTGATGCATTAAGAGCTGCATCCTTTATAGATGAAATTATTTTCTTTTTCGAGAGGCATTTTTTAAAAAAGCAGTGATGAAAAGTGAAATTAACATGAAGATATATGTACAATTGTGTTTTTAAATGCTCACTATTTTTATATTACGAAGTACATTTATGAATTAAAACGTCTTTTTTTGAAATTTTTATTTGATAATTTTTAAAAATAATTTGCTAGAGAAAGGAAGAGTCAAGAATTTTTTAACGATTGGCATTAAAAAAAATTGAGTATTAATTGAAAAGTAATATTTCATTAATATTACATTTCAGATATACTCTGTACGTTTGGATATACTTTGTATGTTACGTCATTCAAATGTGAATCACGTTCGGTTGGTTTCCATGACTTTCTATGTAAATCCAACATCATCGTGGAATCGGCTTTAACGAGATATCCGGAAACATGATACACGTATATGCACATCGTCATTGTGAAAGTCGCATAAGTTCTAGCACCGGCTTTGTTCAATGACAATAACACTATTATTCCGTCATATTCTACAATAATCATTGGTTTCTCGCCGACCTTTGATTGTGTATCAGTCACCCCTGTTGTCCTCTTAATTATTTCCATTACGATGATTATCTTTTTGCTAAAAATGAATTTAGTCCTCAGTAAAGTTTTATAAAATAAAAGAGAGATAGAATTAAGACGGCAATTAATAATGTAAAATCCAAGATAAATTGAAAATACATATTTGATAGTCCAATTTTGAGTAAAATGGCAAATGCAATTGTCAACACTGATAAATTAATAAAATTAATTTATATTTATGTTTGTATTTCGCAAGTTAATATCGTACAAATATCATTTTGTTATCATATTTTGTAGCATGCGATTTTATATAATCTTGATACAGTCTTGGTTAAATATGTCGCGATGTATTTAATCTATATACATAAAGTATCGCGCGAAGCGCAATTATGTTACATATTTAACAGGACGGATACATTTCGGTTATAAATAAAATAACTAATGTATACGAAGCGTATTTATGAAGGCGCTAACGAGTTTCTCGGACATACGTTTCAATTTAACATGCACTAACATTATATAGGTATGTTTATATCGCCTCTTGTGAAAGTGTCTCCTTCATAATTTATTTCGCTGCTGCATTTTGTGCGAAATATAGTAATACAGTCGAATTAATTTTTACAAAGTAAACATACATAAACTATTATGACACTTATATATACATATATCTTTGTAAAAAAATAAATATTATCGCATTCAACCGTTATTTTTCTGCAAAAATTGATAAAATTTTTTTCATTTTTGCATTGAAAAGGATACATTATATTTGAAGCCATAATTAATTTTCGCGATATGTTGTTTTTGCATGCATTTCAATGCATGTATCATCAGGGAAGAGAATATTTATGAAAACGTCAATAACTTTTCTGTATACTTGCATTATATTTCACTATTTTGATTTTTACGCTTTCAAGTTCTGCCTTTCCTGCTCGCTTTTATAGTTTATTTACTGTAATATTTTCCGCGGAGTACGGAATAATATGACAGATGTGGAGCGTGAAATTGTTATCAAAGTTATCAGATTTGATATGACAGATGTGGAAATTGTTATTAAAGTTATCAGTGCATTTATACGTCCTTATCTCATTATTATTTTTTCTGAAAATAAATTAAATGTATGAAATTAGAGTTATACGATATATTTCCGCCGTATGGTCTCTCTCTGTCTGCAATTGAATGTCTCGATGATGAATGTCAATTCATGATATTAATCCGTTTTGCATACTCGCCTCTGCGGGATTCGATGGCGCGAACGTCAATCTTAACCGACTTTGATCTCGTTAAAGGCGGATTTGTTACGTAAATGCCACTTGCAGGAGCGAAAGAGCGTGTGTATATTTAGCGCTGAATCCGTTGGTGGCGAGAAGCCACTTCGATCCGTATGATGTTACATGGTTTCGTCTTGAGCTTAAGCTGTCTTTGGAGGTTTGAAGGTTTCGAATGTCGTATCTCGAAATTGTAGGAGACATCCGCCGTCATATCGGGTCAATCCTACGAGTCCATTTGATGAGAATAGGGAGTGATATACGTCATGATTACGAAGATTCATACTTGACTTATCGGCAAAAATTATATTTTGAAAGAATTTCATTTTACATATTGAATTTACAGGAAATACCTCTCTAATAATTCGTTGGACTATATCGGTATATATACTTTTAATATAATTCGAAATGTTATTTTTGAACGGCTATTTTCATTTTTTTTTAATCAACAATGCATATTCCGTTGTTATCGATAATCTATTGTCATTTTACTCTGGCAACCTCTTTAGTCTCCATCCATATAGATTAAAATATATCGGCAGTAAGTACGCATGAACTTATAGACTGACCTGACATTTCATACAAAGTATGCTCGAGAACGATATTGCGCCTCGGTGGAGAAATCAAGATATTTATTCTCTGCGTTTGTACTTGCGTTATTTTCTTCTTTCATACACGAGGAAATCGATGTACTATATGAGAAAGCTTGTACGAGCCGATATCAGCTTATATATATTTCAGTTAATATGTTTTTTATATATATATATATATACATATATATAAATCCGATGAGATAGTCCGAGGATTTTAGCTCAATGTTCTAGCTATATAATACGGTACTCGGGAATCCTTTGTCAATTCTTTGTTTCTATGCGAAACTAAATCGTACTTTGAAGATTATAGTTACGCGAGGAATCCGCCGCTATTTTGCTCCATCAACGTTGGAAAGATATTCGGCGGATCTCCTTCTGAAATAAAACTGCCGAAGTAATTCCTTCGTACGAGTAAAATACAGTTTTTTTTTTTCATAATCGTAGCGCGCACACGTTTAACGATCCATCCCACCGTTCTTTTGCTCCGGCGATTCCTTTTCCTTTATTCACGTTATTACCAGATTATCGGCCTTCTGCGTAACGACCCGAAGCGAGCCGATATTATGGCACGCGAGAAACGCCGATAATTACTCTCCCCGCACTCGAGCCTCCGAAAAAAAAAAAGAAAATTCTCTCGACTCAATATTTGACGATCACGAATCATCTTGCAGATCCTGGACGATACGCTTGTTTCGCGACTCGAGCCTGTTCAGCAAGGACGTATCCTTCGAGAGCACGAATGGACCGATATCTTTCGACACGAAGCACTCCTACGTCGGTACTGTTTTAGGTAAGTCTACTTATATCTCATCGTTTTCATCGCTCGAAGAAGGCACGAGCATAGCTCATGACAGAATACAATAAACAATTGTTACGATTAAATTGAAATAAGTGCGTTATATTATAATAGAATTGAACATTTTTGATTGTATTTGAATTGTATTTAGACAGAAATTTTCATTTCATTACAAACGAATGAAATTATCTCTCGCTGCATTATAGTACATACTATCGTTTTAATACTGCGATAATTTTTGAAATTATTTAACAATTTGATCGACGCTTTAGCTCACATTCCGTCGCGGTTATTAATTTAATATTTAAATGAGTAATGATAATCGAAATAGTATAACATAATAATATCGTGGATTAATATGACGTAAATATTATACGCAACATCATTCATTCCTTTTTCTCGTAAGAGATTATTCTTCAGGTTTTTAAAACGTGTGGTGGTTATCACACGTAATTATACTATTGAAAAATCTATTTTCTCGATATTTGTCTACGTTGTATAGAATACCGATTATTCGCATTGATTTAATGATAAAGTGCAAAACGCACACATTAAAGGAACTAATTACACTGGTAGGATAATGCCTTGATCGAGCCAGGGGATCTTGATTCGAGATTACCGGGATGATATCACCGATCCGATAATCTCAAAGTTCTATCTCTCTTTCTCTGTCTGTCCCTCGCCGCATGTCAACGTCACAGAGCGGCGCAGGGAAAGCGCCGTTGATAGTCATTGCAGCAACCGGATCAATATTTATACACGCTCACTCCGCGTACCGGAATTACATTGCGTAAACGAGGCGTATTACCGTCATTAAGCCGGCGCGGCACCGTGCGATCACGGACGAAAGAGTAGTGTCAGCACATTTCGAGATTAGGCGTGGTATTATACGCCGACGAGCGCGCGCGTGTCCGCGGACAAAGTAATTAGCCGGTATCCCTCAACTTCAGCTTCGTGATGGATAGCGTGCGGCCGTCGCGTCCGTTATTCCGAGGCGGTTTCCGCCGGCACATGTGCACGGCTGCATTCGCCGCTCGGTAAGAGCAAGCTTCGCCGCACCTGAGGGTGCCTTGTTTAATCCTCTGATGCGCTCTATCCGTTTTCACGTTACTGAAAGGTATTCCAATCTGATATAATTGAAGACTGGTTTCTCAAATCGGCACGCGCATCGTGAAGTCGCAAATTGCGAATTAGCGAATTAGAACAAGTCTTAATTTAATGAAGAATCGAAAACACAGCTGAATGCTGTCAGCGAAATTTTGCTAATGATGAATGAGTTTATTATGATTGTCGAGTGTTATTTTTTACAATTTATGATGAGTCGAGGAGTGTTGTCAAATTTTATAATTGTCACAATAATATATAATTTAATATTACTAGTGGGCGCGAATTTCGCGCGCGTTATTTTTCATTATTGTTACAATTTTCATAAAGATTTAAAATAAAAAAAAAATTTAATTTTTTAAAATCTTTTTTAATAATTTGAACTGTCACAATACACACATCTTCGCGTTAGCTGGTTTTGCAATGAGTCAAGCGAGAGAACCAAAGAACATCGCGGAAGAGGCCTCAACGCTTTGATACAAATAAATTTAACACTGTTAACATGCCATTTTTAGAAAAGGATTTTTCGAATACGTCTGTGACATGCGACTATTTTAGTAAATTAAGTTGTACGTTATATTATATAACTCCATGCTTGAATTTTAACGAAAAATAAAGTTTCATAATTTTTATCGGTTTTTCTATCGGCTCTTCCGAACCCACGGGGTTTCAGCGTGCAAACAACGAAAATATTATCTCAAAACTCGAAAGTTACGCTCAAAATTGGTTTTTACTATCTTCACATAGTGGTCTTTCGGGATATCCTTTATATCTTATTAAGCCAATATTCCCAAAACTACACGCGCGACAAGTGAATTATGTGCAACACATGGGGTTATTTCAACTCCCAGAGTGCATCAGAGGATTAACGTTTTGTTTAACGTCATTGCATAACCGCAGATGGTTTTCCGGCTGAATACGATTTCAGTAATTCATTGAGCACGCCCTCGTTAGTTCGCGTCGCTAATGTGCCCATAAATAATCGAGTTTGTTCCGTGTTATGCGAGTCAGTCCCCGTGCGAGAGAGAGCGTCTGGTGAAATAATCCTTCTTGATTGGTCCTTACAAAAACATTATAGTGATTTATTAGTACCGTGCCTAGTTATATCCGTGTAATTAACTCGGCGTACTCCCCTCGGATAGGACGTCGCGGGAAGTTACGATTAGAAATCTTACGCTCAGCTTGACGAGTGTGGGAGAAGACCCGGTTGGACGTTTCGTACGTTCGTAGTTTTCCACATGAAACATCTTGATAATTAAACTTCGAAGGGGAAATTTGTTAAAGTAACGTTGACATTAAATTAATCAAAGTAAAAGCCCTTTTTGCCGCATTGCATTATTATAAAAACTCGTATCCTCCTTTATTAAACTCCTTCGAATGTCGATTACTTTTAATATATTTTTTTTTATTTAAACTGTACTCTGTTCGCAATAAGTAAAAAGCTTTCGTACTACTGCAGCTTTTTTTATCTCCTATTATCAAGGGTTTTTTTTTTTAGATCCTTTATACTATAATGGAAAACTACATTTATGCCGTTAACAATAGAAATACAATAAGTCGTAAAATCTGCTAATACCATTTTGAAATGGATAATATCATCAGTTATTTTTCCGCAGTAGTAAAAGAGATTAAAGCTTAGTAAATAATAAATCAATAATAATAGAAAGAGTAATATAATAATAGGCAAGACTGAAAAAGAGTCGGTTAGTCAGATCGATCGGCGACGCCCTGCACGCCCAACCAATATCAAATATTCCCCTCGTAACTTTTCGCGACTCTCATCGCGACCCGGAGCGAAATCGAGAAATAAATTTCGCGTTCGAACGAGCGTATCTCGAAGCGGGTCGCGTGCGCCTCGCCGCGAACGCATCGGAATGCGCGGCGCACAACAACGGAAATGCAGGCCGCGCCGTCCTCGATTTCAATTCGAAATTATTTCAGAGCCGCGCGCGTGAATCGCGCAAAATACGGTTTGGCGCATTGCGAAGAGAGGAGCGAGAGAGGAGGCCATTTCGCGCCTGAATTCTGAAAACAAAAAAAAAAGCCCGAAAATTTCAAATTCAGAACGGATTTGTTATTACGCGCGTGTCCCTCGCGTCTGCAATGATAACGCAGATACGCTGTACGCTTTGTTGTTTTTAATCATGTTGTCGCTATGACGGCGCGATGGTTTTTTTTCTCTTTTTCTCAGTCGTCGGCGAATATTGCCAACGATCATCGTTGCGCGGTACCGATTTTCCGCGGATCATAGCCAATTGACGTTTCCGAATAGCGCGTTACCTTACGCCCGTTGCCGCATTAAACCCAGGAATCTCATCTTCGTCATAGCCATCGCGCGTCGTTGTCGTAGTCGTCCTCGTCGTTTGGAAACGTGCCAGATTCCGCTATTGGAGATACACCGCGCGGTTACTGTGTCGGAGGGGTCACGAATAAGGGGTAGTACAGACCATGGACTTTCGGTGGGTAATAAACGCGCGTCCATGGTTGTAACTAGAACCATCGGGACCACGGATTTAACCGAGCGAAGAATTTATATATTAGATATAAATTAGTTTTTTTTTTTCATAACGAGAATTTCTTTGATTTTTGCGAATCACGAATTATTTTCATAATAAAAATATTATTTATTTCTGTAAACTTTTATTTTAATAATAATGCTCTGAAAGAATAAGCAAGTAAACATTAAATAATCGATAATTTTATTTATGCATTTTCTTTTATGTGTAAAAAAGATTTGATCCTATTCCACAAAGACATTTTCTTTAATATCAGAAATAATATCGCGAACGGTTGAGAATTTACATTTTCTCTTCTCGTAGATAAATATTATTTATGTGCGATTATTGATGTTAGAATAAAAATTTCCACATAGACATTTATAAATATTATTTTAGATACGATTTTTCATGTTCGGATTGGTTCTTACGAGTCACAACTTTACTTCAGTCCGTTTCGACTCTGAACTTTGATTACAAATTGAAAAAAATTTCCTCACGAGAGTTAACGATCAAACTGACAAGAACAGGTGGATAGGTACAGCATTGCTCGAATCGACGATGGTTGATACTAGTGCATCGTCTGAGCCCCGTAAGCGTTCCAGCAGGAACCAGGCGAACTCATACATCGGACAATAGAAGCAGAAGGAGAGAGAGAGAGAGGGGGGGGGAAGGGAGGGAAAGGTCCGCGTGGTATAATTTCGGCGTACGGCGAACTAAACGTAACCGCAAACTCGCGAACGGGCCAGAAACTTGATCGTGAATGCGGCCCCGTCGCTTCGGCGGATCGTGAATCGTGAACGACCCCGTCGCCACCGCCGTTTCGACGATCGGGATTGCGGGGAAGTTGAACCCGGCCGTAATAGCCTCTTGCCGTAGGTAATATCCGAACGTCGTAGTCTTCACTTCGATGACTTAGGCCGCGGTTACGGCGTCATACGCGAGTTTCCAACGAGCGTTTTTGCACGCCGACAAATTTCTACCGGGAAATCCGTTGAACCGGCAGACGAGAGTTGCATGCCGATTCATTTATTGTAATTGCATCCGTAAGTTGAGATATAATTACGATTCCATCGGGTCTAGCTGCATTCACTTCAGCATTTGATTATAACAGCCGTGGTATTAGCTTCATTTCAACTGGATGTATTAATCACATCCGTTTTATTAACCGTCGGCGGTCGTCACTGTGACACAATTAACCGAGATGTATCTAAAATTATAGTCTCACCAAATTATTTGCTTCAATATACATATATATTTTACTCGGCGGAATAATTAATAATTAATTTGTCGATTAATTAATTATCCATTTATTGTTTTTATTTATCTTTTTTCATTCAGAATGATTGGCGAATTTATCGAAACCGTACGTCAAAATTCTACATTTTCTCCGTACAAACACAATATCCTACATGTTATATATTTCTACATATAATACATATAATTTTAACATATCAAATTAATGATCTTAACTTATTTCTTTAATATTAATCTTCTTAATTGTGTTATTCGAAATATCGTCATAAATGAGTTTAAGATAGGATCTTAAATAATTCTTAGGTAACTTAGAGATTATAATTGTGTTAGTACACTGCATGTGGGTTATAGCACAGTGAACGCGCATAGGAATTTGCCGATCAGAACTAATTAAATGTGTCGAGATAAGTGGAGGTAATTACACGCTACGTGATCAGATCTCACGTTATACAGAGTGTTCCGGAACTTCGCATTCTCCATTGAATACTCTGGATAGATAGATATTACGGTCTAATAATGAATGATTATTTCGAAGATAGAGAACATACATAGAGTTCTTATAAATAATTGACAACTAAAAAATTCTTATACAAAGTTCCATGAATACAAGTGGATAATAGAAACCTTTTTAAGGAGTTCCAAGTAAATTACAAATTAATAGAAATGTGCGATAAATTTATGAGTTACAATGCAGTAAATTTAATTTTGATAAAGAATCGTTGCGAACACAGAATTCATTTAAAACATAGATGAATATAGTTCATAGTAGATCGAAGGGAAAACGGTAATCTAGAGGTCTAATCCTAAGTCATCTCGATTTAGTATACAGTATTTAATTAGTTCTGACGTCTGATACGAATTTGTCAGAACGAGTTTCGGTCGAGACGTGCATCCACTATAACCGTGGCCTTAAGGTGCGTTTACGCAAGCCCCAGCTGTTTCTCGTAATAGAAACGTTTACACTACTGCAGATGAATTTCTCCTGCGTCAGTGAAGCAGATCCTCATGTAATATTCCCGTAAGCTCGTTCGACGCAATAGAATTGTATATGACGATATAAAATAATATGGTACAAGAAAATATAAAGTATACGTTGTAAAATAAAGAGTAAAGCACGATATGTAAAGCAATAAAAAGAAACACGATATGTGTGCAACGAAAAATAAGACAATTAGGAAAAAAATCGAAAAATAAAATAGATCGTGTCACATAAAATGAGATGAGTAAACGATACAAAGTGGATAGAATATAGGAGAGGAGAGTAGAAGCGAATATCTATTTTTTTTTTAAATTATGTATCGATTCTATGTATGGATCAAATATATCGGGTCGGAATTTTTATTTTATTTATTATTTTTCTCGTTGCTCGCGCGTGTATATACATATACATATATATGTATATATATATATATTTGCTATATTTTTCTATTTTATCTGATTCAGCCTGGCGTCGATACATGAACATGATGATGCAGCTTAATATAGCAGCGGTAACCGCAGTATATGAAATATTGAAATGTCCCGGCTTACTTGATGGAACCATTTAATTCACATCGGAATCCGATGTTTAGATTCTGTATTGAACGAGGTTCCTTTACACACAGTTTCCGGATCGACATTCGTGCCACGCGCGTATCTTCTTTGACGATTGCCTGTTTGCCCGTACGCCGAGATGAACGCGAACGAATGGATCCGTTCGTTTTCTACCGTGTCACAGCGAATCAACTCTATCGTTCGTGCTCGCGTAACATGCCTTTCTAGCGAATTCATTCGGTCGTCCGCGCTCTCGAATGCCGCAAACGCGCGTTTATGGCGAATCAATTCGTACGCTGATACTCGTTTGCTCTCTCTTGTTTACGCGGCCCAGTACAAACGCGAATATGTCAGTTTAATCGCGCGCTTTTACGATATAAGCGCACCTTTACAGCGTATCCATCTCGTTCGTTCACGCTTGTATGTATATTTCAAACGCACCTTTACAGCATTGTACTCACGTGTTCACTATTGAACACTTTTGTAGCGAAAGCAGTGTTCGCTCGTTCGCGCTGCGCAAACATATCTTCGCACACTGAGAAAAAAAGTTGCTTACCCCTCCCCTTCCAGTTTCAAACAATTATGAAGTTAATTGAACAACTCAAATATCAATGATAAATTCTATCGCTGCAGAAATATTTCGTTGCAGAAATATTATTTGTTCACGTATAATTTACCTGCTCGTATAAGGACGATCGATAATTTTGTTTGTTCATTCGAGCAGTTCTTTCACCGCTGCATTGCAAAATACATCTTCAAATACGAATAGAAGAACGTCGACGTGGACGAGAGACCAGACGAGACGAGACTTTATTAATCCTTCACGGTCGAATGTCGAGCTGCACTCGACACCGAACTTTGGTGCACGGGATCCGGCCGTAAGCAATTCGACGCCAAAGAGAAGCGGACACGTAATTTATTCGCATTTATGCATAAAGCGGTAAGGGCGAGTTGACTCGCTCTTCTCGATGCGCGCGGGCGCAAAGTGGTGAGATCGTTGATTGCCTCCTTGTACATTCTCTTCCACGACTTTGGGACTTTAATTGGGATAACGTTATTTTCTGCACAACCGATTACGTCTTTGCGGAAATTATTTTTGTCGTGTCAATTTCTCGTATATCTGACTTTTTAATTGACAACCGCGTTTCTAAGCTTAAAATTAAATATTATCCCCGTGTTTCAAAATTTAACATGACTTTAAAATTATGACAAAACGTTCTACGTTGTTCTATTTTTTTTATCGAACAATTATTCATTTCATGAACTTGTCGTGTCACTTGAATTGAAACTAGAAATCGCAATTAATATTTAATAAGTTGAAACATAATATGAAATAATATTTTCTTTGTACTGCATATTGACTTAATAAGCAATACGTTTTTGCAAATCAATTTTAACAATTAATTCTATCAAGTACAAATTTATATTCATAAATACAATCTTTAATTAAATTTTGAAACTTTTTGTTAAAATTAAGATTCATAATAACTTTTCAAATATTGTCTTAATTATTTATCATTGTACGAAATTAATTATTCGCCGATGACAATAAATCCATAAAATGAAGCATCAAAATAAATTTATCCAAATCAATTTAAAATATGAGGAATGAATAATATGACATATTTATTACAGTATATATTTATTTTATAATATGTTGAATATTTCGTGTTTGCTTTGGCCTTGGTGTTTGCTTTTTGCAGCGTACAACATGTACTATGCGTATGCAAGGCCAGGTTATTCGCGAGTCTCGAACGAGTGAGCAATGGCACGAATCGCTCCGTGTATCAACGTATTATCTCTCGAAGCGCAGCCATTTCTCATAATTATTACAGTGCACAATTATTAGCTTGCAGAATTAAGAATACGTTATGTATTTTGTGCCGTATGATTGTCTGTACGTTCTTGATGTCTGTTACGGTAGGTAGAACCGCTGCTCATCGTATAGTCGCTCAGATAGCGGCACGAGACATTACATTATCTATCGAAACATGATTATTTTCTACTTAGCTCTCTAATTAGTTATCATCATCCATCTAATTATACAGAACGGATGAACGAAAATAGCTTTGTGTGTAATTTCGTCACGTTATATTTTTATCGCAATATATATAATAAATGCGCGATGTGTGATTAACGGGAATGTCGTACAAAGTGCCGTGCGATTATTCTATTCTGGTGATTAGTACGCGCGATCGTAATTAATCGTGTTTTCTCGAGTATTATACAAGTGTAACGAATGAATTTGAGAGGAGAAAGAAATTTGAAATCGTGACAGCAGTAATCAGGGGTATAAATGTATTTTTATTTTTTACTTTATTACTTGGGATTAATTATTTATAGTTATTTTATTTGAGGACAACAATTATTCTTTTAAATTAATTCTAGGTATTGGTGTAATTTATGTATATTTTTGTTTTACAGTCTTAACATAATTTTAATGTAATTTCACTGCATTCTATCGTCTCTTTCTCTCTCTCTCTCTCTCTCTCAAGTGATGCATTTTTTATTTTATTAAGATAAATAGAGAGCTGCATATAAATTGTAATACAAATATAAATGTATCAAGTTAAGAATATATATTATATAATGCCTCGTAGGTATTTTATTATCTTGAAATGGATGGATGGCTTATATTGATACAAATACTTCATTTCAGAATTGATAGGACTATTAATTTATTAGACTTTTAATACATTATTAATTAATTTGAATTATCAAATACGAATGAGATTTTGCTGCTGTGTATATTTTCAGCTAATCTTTGAATAAAATTGTAAAATTATTTATTCTTTTAGATTCTTTTTATTCTAGATGTTCTCACTTGATATATTTGTGATTCGAGATTCATGTAACAACTATAAATGCGATACGATACGAATATATTCATGCGTAAGTCAACTCCCATTTTCTACCTGTGAAATATTCGCTTCATAAAACAGTCGAGTGACAAGCTGTATTCAAAATAGCGTATTATTATACATATATCGATACCATCATGTCATCATATATCAGAGAGTTGTCACTTTTCTCGAGAATCGATAACATCGAGATGATTTATTTCTCTGGAAAATCAGGGAAAACCGAGAACATTTCAACGAATAATTGAGACTTTACTATTACTTTTTTCCCATTTTTAGTTAATGTCGTTCTTGGAAGCGAAGTGAAATTCATTTCTATTGTCTGACGTTTGAAACTCAATACTTTACCGAGCTAATTAAACTGTCTCGCTATTAAACTGCAAAATATCATCGCAGAAAATTCAGTAGAATAAAAAATTTAGTAGAATAAAAAATTAATTTAAAAGCGCTTCATGAATTTCGTAAGATTTCAAAATAAAACGACGACGTCGTCAAGGACGTACGAATACGTGTCGCGAATTACAGGATGCAATAGTAAATAGGTTTATCATTACAGTCCGTGATGTAATTACGACAATCGTTAAATTGCGATACTGTGACTTAGTATGGACAATTTAGCATTCGCTGCGTTCGTTATCCGGAGCGCGGCTGTCATTTAATTTATCAAGCAACCACGCGACGCTCGAAATTAGTAATTACGCGTAGAGCGACGGGGCAATTAAATTAACTTGACTTTTTGGCACGTTCGCGTTCGCGTCTCTGTAAACGGCCAGCAAGCCGCCGCAATCTGCCGGCTGGTTGGCTGCAGAGTCGGCCTGATAGCGGGCGCACTGGTGCGGGATAACGCGTATCAACGATAATCCGATTAGCGATTAAACTTGCCTAATTGACGGTATACGCGCGTGTAATTGCATATCCGGGGACACTCGATTTCCGATTCACGATAATGGAGAATCGCGGCTAGCGCGGTATCATTAGCAAGTAATCGTCTTGGAAAGTTCGCCAGCGAGCGTACCTATGTCGACGAGAGCTATTACGCTCGATGAAAGTATTTTGCCGCATTATGCTCGGGGTCGCACCGGTATTGCGAAGTCCGGCACGGTTATCAGGGTAAAGATTATCGGGGCTCGGTATCGGGGTCGCGGGTTTATTTTTCTGGAAACGATGCAGTCGCGCGCGGGAAAGTTTCTCTCTTTGTGAATACACGTAATTATTTATATGTCCGCACGTTATTTTCTACTTTTCGCTACGGTTATATCGTTACGAAGGTATTTAAATTTCTGCAAGAATGTTAGATATTGTTTTGCGGCCAATTAAATTGTCGTCGAGCAGAACTTGATCAAAGGATCCGACGAGAAGATGCGCGAGGAACTTGAGACGCGCCGTTGGTTCTTTGAGAATAAAAAAAGAAGCATAATGAATTTTCAAGTATTTATATTTATCCGCGCGAAACAAAAGATTGGTGTGAGCTTCGTGTTGTGAGTTTAGTGATACTTAAAATTCAATTACGGACAAAGCGCGCTCGTTTAAATCCCCGCCAAAGAAATCCCACTCCCGGCCACAAATCCTTTTAATGTTAATGTCTCTCGCGACAAGCTCAGAGTTTTATAGAAGTTTCCTACTAAATTTTTTTCACTTTTTTAATATGAAATATCCGTAGTGCGCATCTTGCGAAGTAGAGAGAGAGAGAGAGAGAGAGAGAGAGAGAGAGAGGACGATCGAGATCATCAGACAAATATGCTTTTAATTAATGAGAAAATTTAAAAGTGCCTTCCCATATTTTTTCCGCTTAATAAAAAATATATATGCTATACAGTATTTAATATATTTTATGAAATATTACGTAGTGTTAAGTTTGTAGTACGTTTTAAGTAATTTCTACACGCTTGACATTTAGCCAAGTTGCGTTTTAAAAATATTTCGTCTCGTAAATTTATTACACGAATGTAACTCTAAACCGATGTTAGAAGCTTTTTTCTGTTTTGTTCACGGTTCTCCAAATAGAGCTAGACTATCTCCAGTCTACCTTTTATTAGTTCAAAATTGACGGATGATTTAATTATGATATGAAATTTTAAACGCTTTAAATTTTAAGCTCTTTCAGTCAATCCGCCAGATAGTTAAATATTGGAAATAGTTTCGTAGAACCCGATGTAACTTCGTTATGTCGATATTAGCAGAACGAACTCGGGACATCAACTTGGAACATATATGCGAGAGAATGATTTCACGAGTAATTTTTCAATCGTTATTGAGACGTATTTGACACAATTGTCGTCGCGCGCTATGATGTCGCGGCGCGGACTCTTCTTCGCGATGGACTTGTATATTCGCGCTGCGGCCATGTCCGGGAATCGATCAGTGGCTTTCGAGGAGCGCAAAAATTGCCGGGCCATTTGTCATAGTCGGCGGAATCCCGCGTCGTTTCCCAATAGGCGAAATTTCAAAGTCCGCGAGTAATGTCGGTTCTTCCGCGCTCCTCCGGGGAGAGTAGCTTCGCGGCGGAAAGTAGGCCAATCCCGTCTTTCCCTCCGCTCAATGTTACGCGGTAATAGCTATAACGATATTTTGGCGTATTTCGTCTCCCTCGGCTCGTAGAACGCGGGCGGTACTCGAATGTGCGACAACGCCGCGCCGGCGAAATGCACTCCGCACTTTGATAGCGCGAATGCAGTTGCTGCGAGCGCGACGCCCCGCCACCGGAAACGGCCATTGTTCTCGCGGTCTGTGCGGCGAGTTAAACTCTTTAACGGACGATATATTTGTCGAAATGTTCATGCTCTTGTCGTTTTGTTCCCAAACCGGCTTGCAGCCGGAGAAAAGCCTCTTTGACGACAGCTCCGCTGCCGAAAGAACTCCGATTCCTGTTGACAGCAAATTTGCCGGAATGTTGGAGCGAGCTGCTTCGTTCTCTGTAAATGTGCATTTGGCGCTTAATGCAGCATGTGATTTGCAGACACAATTAGAAGAAAGAGTAGTAATAAGAGACGTTTTTAGTAAAATTTAATCATTTAATTTAACGGAAATTACATCTATTATGGATTTTATGGATGTTTTTTAATTTTAACAAATTTATGAACCATTACATATTCAAAATTTCTATATTTCCCTAAAAGGAAATGAAATCGTATTTTGAATTCTTTTGGAATCTCTGTTTCGTCTAGTTCGCGTGTATATTTTTATTTTTCCCTTTATGAGTTTTATTTATCTGATATTGGATATTACGTAATACGATCCGGATCTCTGAGAGTCAAATGGCTACATTTATCGCAAAATATCCGATATGAAAGAAAAGTGAGTGATGGAAATACACCGAGGAATTAATTCCTAATAATAGATAGAAAGCGATATTTTTATTTCAATTTATTTGTGTTAAATCTACTGAATTAACGAAAATTATTAAATAATTCTGTACAATCAGTCTTTCTATAGTATTTGATAAAATTTAAAGTTCTCTCGAATTCGCGCGCGCGAAATTCTTATTTTTAAATAATTTTGGTAATTAAACCACAAAATTATGCCGAGATAAAAGCCGTCTGCAATATAAAATGCCAAAAGCAGGATTTCAATTTTCATTTAAACTCCCGAAATTTATTTTGTTCAGTCTGTGCAATTTTAATATTCTTCTACGTTGCATATTATTAGCTTCTACATGTATGTTAAAGTCTTTTTGTTTTTATTTGGATATGATTTATCTCGATTAAAAATCTGTTTGATTAAAATAAAATGAAAATTATTTCGAATATCTGAGTAAATATCGAATAAAGCTAACAAAATTTTTGTTGATTTATTGAATAATTATTAAAATTTCCATGCTGAGCGAGTAACAAAATGCATTTTGTTAACTTCGCTTCATATTCGTTTATATCAATTAATCAAACGGACTTTTTTGAATTTATACCCAGCGTAGACCTTTTTGGCATAACCTTTTTGCAAAATGTCGCACGCGAACGAATCATGACGTGTGCTTGATGAAAGGATACGACTTACAAAGAATTCTGACACAACTAGAACGCGATGGGGTAGCAAGTCACGATCGTAGAATGAAGGCCCTTCTGGCCAGCAGCCAGTTTGTCTCGACGTATTCATAAGCGGAGCTTCTCGCACTCGAAGAATACGAATTACGGGGACAAAAGGACACAGACAGAGAATGCGTGCTTAAAGCTATGGTTACTACGGCTAATTAAGCCGAGATTTCGGGGCTGCGCCGTTTATTGTCAACCACGCCGAGCTGCTCACAAAGAAAATGTAATTTCCGAAATGCGCTCCTTACAAATTACCGTGTGCAAAATCCGCGCGTTTAAACGAGCCCTCGCCTTTCACGCAACGTTTTTTTGACAGTCGTTCCGCGTCCCGTTTCTATTCGCCGAATCTTATTATTCTCGTTTTTGCTTCCATCTCGAAAATATACTTACTTTTCACAAAGCTTTTACGTAATAGGCAATACTAATCTGTTAATTAAGAGCACCATGTCTATTGTAGAAAATCGTTTTTTTACAAAGGAATAAAAAAGACATTAATTTAATTACTATGCCAATTTTTTTTTCTCTTGAATAATTCTTACTTTTAAACGTGTTTATAAGAAAATTTGTAGTTATGGCTGAACTATCGAAATGATTTAATACACTGTTGGATACAGTAAGTCGCATAATAACGAGAGCGTAATCGAAATTTCAGCTTTGTACATCGAACGAGAACCGAGGTGCTCGATAATACTACTACTATTATCGATCCGGTTGATCCGATTTTTCTATCTGCAATGATTCGAGCCGACTTAATGGCAGATAATCCGATAGTCAATTAACAAACCAGCCGGCGCGTGTCCGTCGATATATCGGTCTGTGCGCGTTTGAGTTCGTAATTTGCCACGATGATCAAGAGCGGAATATTATTTATTATCCTTTCGGCGTTTCGAGTGTCGTGAAACGAAGAAGAACAATAGCTGGTTTTGCTGAGAGAGATCGAATTGTTTTCCTTGATTGCGAATTGATTAATCGAGGCGGGAAAGGGTATCGAAAGAATGAACGTCGCCTTTAATCAAGAGAGAGGCAGTGAAACGTGTAACACAATTATTTTGTTTGGAGTTTATTTTTATAAATATATGAAAGCAAACTGTTATGTTTATTCATGAGAATACAGATGCGATAATTAACGTTAGTTATACATTTTTTACACTTGCCATCGATATCGCTACACTTAAATTGGTCTCCGCCTCTGTTTTAACCCGAATCAATTTTATATACATATACGTATATATTTAATGTAGCAATTTAATAAACAACATTAATTTTACATTAATAGTAATAAATAACGTTACCGCAATAATTAAAACCGCTTGGTCGAGCAAAAAGGAATCACATAATTATTAGCTCGGCTAGCAATACACATTTATTATTGTGAGATGTCTCTTTACTGAATTAACATTTACCTGGCAAAAGATATTACTTTAAAACTGGCAAATGGAATTGTTAAATAATTAATAAAATTAAAACATTAAAATTATTTGCATTGTTTATTAATTTCTGTAAATTAATTTGTAATTAAATTAATTTGTAATTTCTGTAAATTTTTAATTTGTAATTAAAACTTAAATTTGATTATATGTATAAATTGATAAATCATTATTATGGAATTGGCTTTAAAAAAATATAATATTTCATATACATATACATTACATACAGAAATATAAATTTACCGATAAATATAGATCTACTTCAATTGTCTCGCGAATCACGCGAAAATATTTGATTGTAAATAGCGATATTTTCACGATACAGCAAAATTGACCGATAAATTGAGACTTATTTTACGCTCGTTGCAATTTTATCTGTTGGAAAATCGACAATCGAGGTCGATTCGCAAATCAACAAGAGTGCAAGTACTCAGGATATGTACATACATACGTACAGGAACACGTAATTTGTGCTGCTGCGCCGCGGAAGAAAAAGGTCGGCAATTATTCCGTGCGATTAGCTTGCAATAGGTCAATCGAGGGTTAACCAACGCTCATTAGACTAAGTATCGCGATCTCCGCGGCGAAATAGATACTACCATCGATTACGTTAAGGCTGAAAGATACCGCAAAGAAATACCTTCGATATGTGCACATATCTCTAGCACGAATATATTTTCGCACAAACGAAACTATTAATTTTGCACGTTGGAAAGATCCTATTATCTCCCTTGCGGGGATTAATTACCCTCTCTCTTTTTTCCCCTCTTTAATCGAGATTAATTAATTCCTAGAAACATAAAAATAAATCGGACAAACGCTGGATACGCCAGTACGCTAATAAAGGGACTACATCTACAGGATTTTACGAGAAGCATAAATCGGCCGGCAAGTGCAAGACGAGGAAAATTACGACGTGCTTTTCAATCTCAAAGAGATTGCTGCCGAGAATTGGGGATAGTTTAACGAAGAGTTATCCACGGTGTAGTTTCATAATATATATCTCAAAAAAGACTGTCAGATATATAGCGTAATATTTTTAACGGCGCAGTGATGATTTACGACGTCATAGATCATTGCTCGACATTGAATCTTTTAACTAGAGTAAAGCTTTTTAATATGAAAAGAGATTGAGGAAAATTATACTCGCAAAACTTACATCACATTTGAACATTTAGTTTAACAAAAGATATACTATTACAAAAAGAAGAGATGCAAAATGGCCATGATGAAATCTGCAATCACTTTGTAAATTACAATTACACGTACACTTTAAAAAAAATTTCTCCGTAAAGCGCGATTCGTTTATTTTGAAATTTACCCGTAGTTCCGTAGTACCTGCACGGATAAAAACGAATGAAAACATAATACACATATGTAACTTTTTATTGAAAATCCAAAGCTGGGCTGCACACCGATCAAAATGGATAAATGACTCGTGTCCTCTTTGTCTCAGTTTTTCCCGGACATTACACGGTGGCGAATAGCCCTCGATGTTGTTCTCGGACTGCGGAACAATTCGGTATTCAAGTACTATTCGCAGCATATTGCTCCGCGAGTGCGAGCGCACGTGTGCGAGGAGAGCCACCGATGAAAGGCCACTTCGCACAGCCGCGATTTTCACTGCGTATTTCGACGCGGTAGTCGCGAGTTTTCATTCGCCTAGCTCTCCCACGTTTTGCGCGAACCACGGCTGAAACTGGCCATTCGCACGTGTCGCTTTTACTAAATTGACGAAGAACGTGGGACGGAGGGCGAGAGGGGAAGGCGGCGCCAAATAATAGAATATAGAGCGCGAAAGAAACAAAGGTAAAAAGCTCTCTACCACGCTTTAGAAATAACTACATGTGCCAATGGTAACTTTACACCGTAATAAAAAAAAAAAGAGTGAACCGAGTTTCCGTGTCGATTTACGAAAGCGATTCGCAAGTTTTCACGTGATTATTATTTCTTGTTTTTTTTTTGTACAAAAATCGTTCTTTCAAGTATTTCCAGTAATGGACTAATTAATTAATTGGCGGAGCTTTTATTATATGTTCCGTGGGGGTTATAAAGTAGATTGGAAGTTCCGCGCGGAGTTTGCGAGATAAGTGCGTGAAAGAACGTCGTCGGTGAAAGCCGGGCAAGACGCTAAGTTCCGCGTCGGCTCAGATCAATGTGACCGTCGCTCCGCCGCTCCGTAATTCGATTGTTGATCGATAAAGCGTCGCTCGGTCGCGCTTTCTCGCATGTGGTGCTCGCGACTCGACGAACGCGGACGCGTCGAACGCGCCACGACCGAGCCGATCCGTTAGCCGTTCAGTGACTAAATTGGATTTTTCTACTAACGAGCACGAAGGCTTTACCTCCATGAAAGCTCCATCGCGAACCTTCTCGACTGCTCCCGCACCCCCTCGGCTATCAAACCTCTTGTCCGTCTCTCGCTCCGCTCGAGAGCGCGTCTTCTCTCGCTTCATCCCCTTTTATCGTCGCACTTTTCCGGCTCGCGCAAACGTTTCCCCGCCGCGTTCGTGCCCGTTTCGCGTCCCACGATTTTTCTTCATTTTTTTTTTCTTCGCGTTTCTCTCGTTTCCCCGTACCCGACCCCGTCTCCCGATTAAGGGTTCTGTGTTTCCATAGATCCGCTCCGCCACTTCTCGGGATTACGCCGGGAGCCAACCGGTTCGCTGGGCTCCTCTCGCGAATCCTCCTGCGAGAATTAAGCGTCTCGGAGATGCGAGAGAGAGATGAGCGTTTGCATCTTTCTGACGCTGCTTTGTTCTCCGCTCGCCGGCGGCAGGCAATCTCGCTGCACACCTTGTTGCACAAAATATTAATGGTGCTTCCTTTCAAGCTTTTTTTTCCCCCCTTGCTGATACGTCGTTACTTCATTTCGATTTTTCGCGTCGCGAAGTTATCGAAGGTATCTCTATTTAGCGAAGAAAGTGGGTCGTTTAACCATGACGTTTCTTTCTTATGGCGTCTAGCTATCGGAATATCTAATGACAGTTTTTAACTTCTGTCTGTCAGAAAGGTTGTTTCGGTCTTCGTCCTCGCCACGCTTGTTAATACTTTAGAACGACAGTCACGGCTCGGCACTTTATTCGCGGCGTCTAGAAAAGAGTAGTCGGTATAGCTACTTTTAAAACGCATTTATGTCGGAGTAAAAAGATCGCGACACGGATTCTTTATCATGATCCGTCAGGAGAGGGAGAGAGAGAGAGAGAGAGAGAGTGTGTGTGTGTCGATTCAGAACGTATCAGGTATGAAAAATGCAAGTTTCGGCCTGAATTGATCGGCAACGAGAGAGGAGTCTATTGAATCGCGCTCTCAACTGTCCGCCGACGAGGGCGTTTTATCGCGGAGGCACGAAATCGTCGGACGAGCCCGTCGATGAATAAGTATGAACGAAAACACGCTACAATGCGTGATAAAAACGAATTCGAACATGAATAATTCATTAATTATCGGAGAAAGCTTTTTCCTTTTGTATCTCGCCCGCCTTTATCGGGGTTTTTTTTTTCGTCCCGACGACCCTCCGACGCTCGTTCTGCATGATTCTATCTCTTTCTGTCTAACTTACATTCGAAACATCGCCCCCACAGGGAATTTTCTTTCCTCTCTCTCACTTTTACATCCTCAGACGTACAATCTTCTTCCTTTATCTCTATTCGCTCCGACTCTTCTTGCGATCATTCTGACTTAACTAGGTTCGCCCTTCAAGATTACTCGAGGAGACGACTTTCAGAATCTTACATTTTTTTTGTGTCAAATCTATCACTTTATTAAACTCTGTAAAAAGTCATTGCTAATATTATTATAACTTGGACAAGTAGCTTGAAAAGTGTTCGGACATAAATGTTTGATTTCTATTTTATATGTTAAATTCATCTATGATTCATCTCCATTAAGTCTGCTTTAATAAGTGACTGTCATTTTATTTTTTTAAAAATATTTTATGAATATATTATCTTGGGAATTCATCAAAATCGCAGGCAAAATTATTACGACGAAATTCGTTGAATACGTAAAGATCATTTTTTAAAATATTCCGTAGCCTGTCAGCGCAGATTAAATGAGTTAACTGTCATCGTTCGAGTTAAATGCTTTTTCTTCCGCTGGCTTCCACCCGTTCTCTCTCCACGTTCTGTCTTTATCTATATGTCCAATCTCTCTTCTCTCAAAGTCATTCCGACTTAACCAGCTTCTTCCCCCGGGATTACTTTCAGAAGTCGATTCTCCTCGGGAAAGGAGGAATGTTTTTCTCGCGTCTCGCGTCGACGCGTAAAACCGTGTAAACGTGTAACGAGGGAATTTGACTATCGCGCGACCGGCGCTGAATAATATTTCGCGAACGTGGACACCGCGATGAATAATTGATAAATTGCCGGCGTGCAACACCACTGCCGGAATACGATTGCACGTTATGGTTGTACGTACAATGGCAGGGTGTCGGCGACGGGCCGTAACGCGAGCTTAACACCGCGATTCCTATCGAGCGCACTCAAGGCGTTAATCTGATCAACGCATAAAACGCGTGTCATAAGGACGCGATTGTATCCGAACGAGGGTCGCAAAAAAAAAATAGTACAATTCAAATAGATGGCGATTTTATATTTATTAAACGAAGCTTCAAATTTAAGACTGCACTGAGAGAAAAATATAGTTACTTTTTAATTCAACCACAATTTTATAATATTTCCAACAATAAATATGATTTTTAATTATATGCATCACCATAATTATGTTAACCATAATTACCGTTAGAAACATTATAAAATTGTTGTTGAGTCCAAAAGTAACTATATTTTTCTCTCACACACACTGAGAGAAAAATATAGTTACTTTTGGACTATAAATTCCTAGTTGAGTTGCCACTGCTCTTACTTAATATTCAGTTAATTTGACTAAAACAACAGAGATAAAATCAGCGACATATTAAGTAAGCCTTACTGAATATGTTGTTAATTAATCTAATTTAACTTCCATGTTAGTTAAAATATTACCTTCCTTTTAGTCAAAATTAATAAAATATTGACTAAAAGGGAGGTAAAATGAGTATAACTTGACACTACGAGTTTAACAGTGTGGCCTCAATCACAATTTTATAATATTTTTAACGATAAGTATGATTAACATAATGATCTAGTTAGGTTAATCATATTTATTGTTAGAAATATTATAAAATTATGGTTGAGGCCAAAAAGTAACTATATTTTTCTCTCACAATCAGTGCAGTATGCGCTGAGTCGCGCCGACAGCGTGTAACTTTTTTTTCTTCAATCTTACGAATCGATTGATTTTACAGAAGCACGAATCGATGCAAAATCTTGCCGGTGACGAGAGATGAGAATTTTATTGCCGTCGCGTTTAATTACACGCTCTACTTTTCGCTATTTATTCCCGTGCGTATCTCGCGGTCCAGAGTATCTCGTATTTACATCAATTTTTCTTTGTTTTCCCCGACGTCGACGTGTGCGATCTACTTTATCCGCTTTACGCCTGTCCAAACTGTCGCGTCGAGATGAGACTCGATTAAGCTGCAGGGCGCAGATTTTTCCTTTCTCTCCCGTTTTTTTTTGTCTCGAGCAACCGGCAGCCCGGCGGTTCTGGACAAAAGCTATCAAAAGGATGCACCGTTGGCGGTCATATGCGGACAGTTTTATAATCCCCGTACTTTTGTTTGCCCATCCTTCGCGTTGTTTCCTGCCCTTATAGCACGTCGCTTCCCCACATCCGGTCCACTTTAGCATTCATATTTTCCAGCCCGCAATTGGTAGTCTCTCTTAAATACATTTATTAATTGCTACGTTTTTTGTACTTATCCCTCCGTTTGCTTCCTTTTTCGGGCCGTAGAAAAGGAGTAACGTTTCTTTTTTCATTTTTAATCGTATTTTTCCGCCGTTTGTGAGTGAACTCTGTCATTATCGTTGTTAATAGCGGATGTACTATACATTATAATTATATCGTTTGTCCCGTAATTTATTAATTACAGCATAGTTATGAGAAAATTTAATTCTTCACTTTTTTTTACATCGCGAGAAAAATATCTCTCCGACCCTCTGTTCATGCTTTTTCTGCTTTCCAGCTTTTTATCTTGCTCTTATTGTCGCTTTAAGCGTTTAATAGTCATTATCGTTTGCATGTAATCAGTACTTCCCTAATGTATTTATTAATTACCACGCAATTATCATGTTCTCCTCGTCTTTATCTTCGTTTGCCTTTTGTCGTGGCGAAATGGAGTATTTCTTCACAATCTTGTTTTTTTTTTTTTACCTTTGATATTCCTTGTTCCTATTTCTCGCTTTATTCGTGCGTTGGTATGATAGTATTCGCGTGTAATTAGTATTTTCTTAGCGTATTTGTTAATTACCATGCAATTATCGCGTTTTCACTGTTTATCCTTATCCGTTCTTTGCCGTTCAGAAAAAAAGATTATCCTTTCGTCTGCACTCTCTTTTCTGTTTGAGATCTCACGCTCGCTCGCTGGAGATTAAGCCGCGGCTCTTCGCTTTGAGCGTTCAAACGTGAAAAAAGCCGACGAAATGCTATCAAAAGCGCGGATACGCGTAGACTCTGCCGTCTGTAATTCATTGATTCTCCGCATCCCTCTTTCTCCTGGAAAACACAACGTATTTATTTAATAGTGAAATAAGAAACTTTGTAATTATTACCATGTTTTTACAATCAATATCATTAAATTGATTTTTATACGTTAATGAATATATTCGGCAATATACACAAGTCTATGAAATTGACATCCCAAAATACGAATTTTTACAAAATATATGACATTTAATTGTCAGTATTCACAATTGTTTCTAAAGAATCGGTTTTTATCCACCTCGTAAAAAAAAAAAATAAAAAAGTGTCACCATCACCATTCCAACATTTCTCTGCTTTTTTTAAATTAAATGAGTTGTATGAATTTAAAATGTTCAGAAAAAGTATGGAAAAAAAGATGGGAAAAAGCATGTAAAATAATTTCTGACAAATTATTACCTAAAATCTTAAATTTTTTTATAAGAAATAATACAGATGAAACTGAAAAAAAAATTTGAAAAAATATTTCAATATTCNAATAGAAAGAAAGAAGAAGAAAGGAAAGCAATAGATAGTATTACTTATTACAAATTATTATTAAAGCTGATAAATAATTCGAATTGAAATCGAATATATAATTTAAAAGAAACGCTTAGGAATACTAATGATGAAATTTTTTATTTATTTCTAATTTTCTTTTCAAAACATGGACAATAAAATATTATTTATAGGCAAACGTGGACAAATTATGAACAATCAAATGTCATATCAATTTTGTAAAAATTCGTATTTTGGAATGTCAACTTCACAGAGCTAAGATACATAGCTGCGTTCCGAATTAACTGTCAGTATCGAAAATCTATACTTTACATCACGCACTAGTAGCGAACGTCGGAACGCAGCCAGGATTATATATCTTTTTGTTTTTGTCCAAGAATATTAATCTTGTATTTGTAAAAAATGATTCTGGGAATATCCTTTCTTGTTAAAATTTAATAACGCGTTTCATTACAAACGAAAATTATTTCTATATATTTTTTTAGAATTAAACTATTGCTTTGAGATGCCTGATTTGTAGATTGTAATCTGGATAGTATCCGCAAAGCGAAAGATTTGACCTCGACCTGCGTCAAAGCCGTGGCGATCGAATTTAATCTGACGATAGCCTAGTTTCTCCCCGTGTTTCCTACGCGTTTACTTTTCCTCCTCGTTCCCCGTCCAAGGTTCACTATTGAGCCCCCTGCGCGAGAGGTCCATTTTCCATCGGCGATCTCTCGTCGAGAAAGAGAGAGACGACAACACCGCACATAGATTACGCTTCCTTACTCGTCCACGGGGAATCGTCGTTCACGCTTAAGCTATCGCGCGAAATGGGTTCGAATTAGCTGCGGAAGCTTCGTAGATTGGAAAAGGAGGATTCTCGCGTTTTTTCTAGAAAAACGGATCGCGGAATTCCACCTGGATCTGAAATTCGCTAGGCATCCCGACATTGCGCTGCTGTCTCTTCTTCGGCCCTAATCGATGACGTTCTTGCGGTCTAGAAAAAGGAGCAATCGTCTTTACAGCGTGCCTGAAAATCACTAGCTGGTATTTCAGCCACGATTTCTCTGAGCAGTCCGAGGTCGATTTCAGCTTAGCAAAAATGACAAGACTTTTAATCCTTGGAAAAGATTGCAAGGCTGCAAATTAATAACAGGACTTTTCCTATTCCATTTAAATTTAAATTGAATTTAAGGGGCTTTTATTTCGTGATATAATATTTAAAAAATGTATAATTATAAATATATAGATAATATTTTGCAAAACTAGAAAGATTGTGTTTTCTTTTAAATTATATATTCGATTTCAATTCGAATTATTTATCAGCGTTAATAATAATTTGTCCATAAGTACTACTATCTATTGCTTTCCTTTCTTCTTCTTTCTTTCTATTGGAATATTGAAATATATTTTCAAATTTTCTTTTCAATTCCATCTGTATTGTTTCTTACATAAAAATTTAAGATATTAGGTAATAATTTGTCAGAAATTATTTTACATGCCTTGTATCTTTTCTTTGTATCTTTTAAGAAGAAATTGATAAAAATTGATGAAAAAATATAATAAAAATTTAAAAAAACTTGGAAAAGATATGTATACACTTCATGTAAAAGTGAATTTTTATCTCTACAAAGAAATAGAAAAACATTTCAATATTAAATCTCGTTCTTGTCCGTGTTTACTCGACTTTAAGAGAGAATAAATTTTATATTAAGATTACGTTTAAGAATAAATAACGCGTATTAAAAATTTCGCAAGTTTATTATTTAATATTTTACCGAAGTTTCTTATATATAATATATAAAATCCGCAAGTTAAATGCAAAGTAATAATTATTTATTGACGAATTGATATTTAATATACTAATCCATTTTTTAATTAAGTTAAACTTGTTTTGATAATTTTTGTTGTTGAAATAATGTTTGAATTATTGTCTTGTTCTTTATTTTCAAATTTGCGTTTAATTTTATATTTTTATTTTCTATTCGAATTAAAATTTATCTTGAAATATGTTTTGCATTTCTTGATTAATCGATATTCAATTTCTGCTACCTCAAATTAAAAGTAATAATTTAATTGAATAAATGAAAAAGTGATAAATTTAAATAATAAATTAGCTTCTTATATTATCTAACGTGTTTATATCCTATTTTTATTCACGCGTAAATTGTTTCCTTTCGCGCCCGCAGCTAAATTGCCCCGCGATATAAAAACCTCTCTGTTGATTGTCCCTTTTATCGGGGTGGATAGGGTATCGATTACCATGAAGGGTGAATTTACGGATCGACCGCGCGCGCCAACAACCAAAGGGATCCAAACAATTACTTGTAGGAAGTAACACGCGGCTATAAATTTCATCGACTTCGCGATAGCACTTTAGTCGATTTATCTTTCCTCCAGCGATAGTTCGGAATATCGTCTATGATTGACGATTGGAATTCCTAGAATCTACCCACGTTTTACCCGGGGAAACTCGAGCCAAGAGACTCGATCCTTCGGAGGTCGTGATTTTCCGGTGCGTCTTCCACTCAAGTTTCTCTGCCGTCCCTCAATCTGCGACGTCTTTACAAAATTGTACCGGAAGCGATGTACATGCATATTGAGCGACAGTTCCTGTACACACTGCTCTTTCCAGACGAATTCCAATGTTTCCGTTGTCATCCTCGATCTGTTCCCTTTTGTTCGCAGAGAGAAGAATGGAAAATAGAATAGAGAATAAAATATAATTGACTCTGGATCGAATTTTACAATAAAATGTCTAAGTTTTGGAAATTAAACATTTTACATTGCATGAAGCGTTCATGTATTAAGAGACTAATATTTACTTAGAATGGAGTTTCACTTAGAAATTGAATTATTTAATAATATTATTTTACTGTCTACTTATCAGTCCCTACTTATCAGTCTTATTAATTTATATTATTTGCACAAGATTTGCACATATTTTATGCTTAAATTACGCAAAGCTACGTCGCGCATTAGCGACAGCGATAAAGCAAATATTGTAGAAGAAATTTCTTGTTCGTCGTCGTGACGGCAAACTTCGATTTCAAGAATTTTCCGCGGAAATCTGTCGTTTCGTTCAGGAAGTTGAACCGCCCGGATGGAATTTGCACGGCGCGAAGCGAAACGAAACGAAGTTATGGCTCGTCCCCGGATCCTAAATACCCGGCAATCCTTTCTAATTCCGTCCGAAAAGTTATCATACCGAAACCTCTTCTCTTTCTCGCTTTCGCTAACTCGGGCAAAGTCGCAAAAATTTCATAAGAAATAATGAAAGCACGGCGACACGGAGAACGAAGGCTTCTACAAATATAATTAACCCCGACGGTAACTTTATATGCACCGTGGGAACGAGTCTTCTGCCGGCGCGATTCGCCCTCGTATTTTCGCAGATTTAAAAGGTAGCTGCGGGGTTATATCGCCGCACATTCAACATGAATCCATCTCCGCGGAAACTATTAATTACGAGTTTAGCAATCTCAATTTTTGCGAGCGTTATTAAAATACAGCAGATTGTCGGAGAAATAGTTATTAACGTATAACGTATCTCGAATTTATGTGAAGTGATCTCCCTATGACTGATATGAAAAAGAGTAATATAATTTTTTACTTATGATATAATAAAGTGAAATATTTATTGAGAGTTACGTTGAGAAGAAAATTCATAATATTTTGAATTTATAACAAATTTTGTGAAATTATGTAAAATAAATAATAAATTAAATGTAGCGTCGAGTTTAGACAGAAAACATGAAAGTATTTAATTGTTAATATTTATAAAAATTATAAAATGCATATAAAGATTATATTATTTATGGACAATATTATATGTATATCTTTTTATGTATGTGTACATGTATGCATATATTGTATATTAATTATTACCCATATAAATATTTTATTGGGTTTTAGGGCTGACAACCCTCTTCCTAAAATTCTTACTGTCATTATAAATCCACACTTATAGTGTTGAATGCTTTGGTCCATCCAGGACTGCGATACATTGAACTATTATTATTTTATAAATATTTTATAATGGAGAAAGATATTAGAGATCGTCAGTTGTATGATGATTGAATCTATATGCAAATGATCCCATTTCTTTCGATAAATTCGATTACTGGCTCTTTATTAACCAGCGTCGCATCTTATTCTCTTCGCAGAGGACGAGAGCGCCGTGGTGCAGGGCGTCGTTACGCAGGAAGGTCTCTTCGACGGTAGTGTCGTGACCAGATTCGAGGAGTACTATATCGAGCCGACGAGCAGGTATTTGAATAAAAATGAAGACACGTCGCCGCCCTATCACAGCATAGCTTATCGCACCTCCGACGTTACCACCCCGCCACATCCATTACCCTGTGCGAGTCATCAGCTGCATCAAAAGGGGTCTCTTCGCGATTCCTTCGATAGGTAAGTTCTATTTCTCTCGATTCGCTAAGCAACGGTCGTCGATGTAAATGAGGATGTAAATCATCTCGCGGATCATGTAACGGGTTTTGAAATTCAATGATCTTTCCATGCTGTCATATTTTCATGCCTGGCATATTTTTTGACCAAACCAGGTCAATCGTTTTCAGTTTGACGATGACGTCAAAATGATGTTTGCGAAATTTTCTGATTATATTTTATAAAACGGATTCAAGAGGTAAATTGGATGAAATACAATCTTTTTCTCGATAGACGTGCGTTCGCATTTAATTTAAAGTTATCTTCTACAATTACATGTTCATTTTGCGCACGGAATGTTTTTTTTTTTTAATATTAATTTATTAGACGGCCGGCATTGATACGATCATAAGATGATTTCTCGTGTTTAAAGTACTTTGTATAATTTTTAATTCGACATGTATTTTATAATTAATCTAGATAGTATAACCGATATAATTCATATAGCTGTGTTCTTATTAAGATATTCTTCTCAGCACTTGTATTCCCTCGTAAATTTTCTGCTTTATGAAAGTACATTCGCGCGCGAAGAAAATGATAAAAGAGCACATATTGTTGGCAAACGCGCTATAATTTAGACACGTGTAAAGGAAATTCCCGCTGGCCGGGATTATCATATATTATGCGTTCCATGTCAGTCTTCATATGGCGGACTTTAAATGTAAATTTAAACTTCGCGATGTCTGTTCCTCCAGATATAGGTACAACAATTCTCAGGCATTCTACGAGCCCCTACTCGGCGAGCACGTTGCTCTCTACTCGAGGGAAAACAATGCGAGGGTGTTAACGTTAGAAACGAATAATGACGTCGAGTACACGGACGCGTGAGTATCTGGTATTTCTAATAACAAAAATCCCGAATCTTTTTCCTGCTTAACGCACGCAAATAAATCCGTTCTATTGCGTGTTACACTATTTTTCACAGCATGAGAAAGTTTAGACTGGATCGTCCCGCATAAAATGTTTTAGCTTTAAAAAGATCTATTTAAAGAGCAAGTCGAACAAAAAAATACTTTAAAAAATCATGAAACGAAAAAGAGACATATTGCAAGAGACGCCCGTTAAAAAATTTTTCATGTAAAAACATATATGTATAATTATGTCCATGTCAAATCCATATATGTCCATATTTGTTTTCCTTCTTTTGTATAATCTTTATTCGCATACATATACAGGAAAAATAATAAGAAGAAGAGTTAAAAAGTAATTAAAAGAATCATTTTCGCATTTTTTAAATAGTTTTTTATAGAAAAGGAAGTTTAAAAAAAATGAGAAAAAATTGTTTATATAAAATTATGTATAAATGTAATAATTGCAATTATACGTATAATTATATATGTATAAATTACATTTATACAAGATCATATATAAACAATTTTTTCTCATTTCTTCAAACTTTCTTTTCTATAAGAAAGAAATGCAAAAATGATTCTTTTAATTATTTTTTAATTCTTCTTATTATTTTTCCTGTATATGCGAAGAGATTATACAAAAGAAAATATACATATATGGACATTTTTGATACATAATTACATATGTTTTTACATGAAAAATTTGTTATCGGGGCGTGAAAAAACATTTATTGTAGGCACTTGTTTCTTTTCCCTCAAAATGCAACTCGCTGTAAAATGTATGTCTTTTTTTTTTGAATGACTGATTTGACGACGGGAGGAACAATAAACAAGGCGGAAGGGACGACGGTTTTAACTCTAACGTGAAATGCTTGTTGACTTTGTCTTCTGGGTCAATTCGCGTGTCAATTGTTAGCAAAGTACCGGCAACGTGTGTCAGCAAACCGACGTGTGTGACGTGTGTCGCGAAAGTTGAAATAGAATTCGGTGGAGCTAGTAGGAAGCGAGAGAGGAGCGCGCGGCGTTTTTCATCGCAGCAATAAAAGCGACCTTATTTCTCGCCCCCGTCCACAGCGCGAGCGGCAGAGATCGGATCGCGAGGCATCTGCACAAGCGCGCGACCGTAGATCCCCGGAAAACTACCTGCATGCTCTACTTGCAAGCGGACCATCAGTTTTTCGCGCGATACGGCACGGAGGAAGCTTGTATCGAGGTGATGACGAGGCACGTGCAGAGAGTCAACTCCATCTACAAACACACAGGTGGGTGTTCTTCCTCGCGGCGATATATCGCGCACGCGGACCGCGGTGAAAGATGAGCCAACAGTTTCCGCCGCGAGTCGGGAAAACGGACGGTGGCCGAGGGGGAAGGAAAAAAAGTCGGAGAAATTGAAAACTGCTTGAGGAACGCGAAAAACGTCAGGAGAATCTAATTTAAAATGGCCAGGGAATATCGGGGGCGCGCGAGGAAAAAAGCGAAGAAATTCAGAGACTTTTCAAGGTATGCCGGAAAACTTTACAGAAATTATGAAAATTTTCTGGAATTTTACAATTCCTCGCAGCGGTTGATGATAATACGCGGGGAAAGAATCATTTGTTTGATTTTTATTCGTTGATATTTCAAATTTATATCAATTTGTGTTTTAATATTAAACTTAATTAAGCGTGATATTTATATACGATAAAAATACGATAAAAATAGTAAATTATTTCGCATGTTAACGTACACGCGACAATCTTTCTGTTTTTCTCGTTTACAATTTTGGCATGTTTGTGATAAAAGCAATGGAATTATAGACGAAACTTGGAATTGTGAAGTCTGGTGGAAAAGCAAATAATTATCAAATAATTAGAGGAAGTGGAGCAAAACACAGTTTTCGAATATTATTCGTATGAACAACCCAATTTACTGTTACTCAAATTCTACGATAATATTCAATTTAATTTGAGAAACTAATTGAAAATATAAACTATAATAAATCTTATAATTCAACGGAAAATGTAATTTAAAAAAATATTGTCATATTGATCCTTTTTTATCGGGAAAAAAAGTTAATTTTTTGAATTCTAAACGAATAGCGAAAAGATAAAAAAATATACAGGGTGTCCCAGAATTGTCGCGCCAATTTTCATGACCAGGTAGAGCGAATCAAACTGAGTCGAAAACTCCTCTACCATTTTGCAATTTTCGCAATAGTTAACAAGATATTAATTGTTAAAAACCTCCATATTAGACCAGCCCTCCGCCGAATACAAGCGCGCGGCGAGATACGACCGCCCAGCGTCATTGTTACCAAGATCGCGAGGAGTTGTTTACTAAACGCGGCAATGCCTAAAAGCGGCGGTTCTGAGCTGCGATTGTCCCCCTGTTTTTTGCCATTTGTAGAAAACAACTCCTCGCGATCTTGGTAACAATGACGCTGGGCGGTCGTATCTCGCCGCGCGCTTGTATTCAGCGGAGGGCCGGTCTAATACGGCCATTTTTAACAATTAATATCTCGTTAACTATTGCGAAAATTGCAAAATGGTAGAGGAGTTTTCGACTCAGTTTGGTCCACTCTACCTGCTCACGAAAATTGGCGCGACAATTCTGGGACACCCTGTATACAATATATGTTTAATTTTGTAATTAATATGTAATTTTTTTGGTGCTTTTCATGTGAACATTTTAAAGTATTTTGATAAATATTTTGTTACTCATTATTATTATAAAACGTACACCAGCCTGCTTATTCGTACATATTTTCATTATCGTAGTGTTCCATTATGCATAACACATACCGAGTTCTATATTACACACGAATTACATTGCTTGGACCAGAGGGCGGTAATCACACGGGAGTCGTCAACATTAAATGCAAGAAACAGGATTGGAATAATGCACGAGTTTAAGTGAATTATTCCGTTTCGATGAATATGCAATTTAAGAAACAACTAGCGTTTGAACAGCGTCACGTCTGCTTTTAGACTTCAATCAAGACGGCCGACCGGATAACATCAGCTTCATGATCAAACGCGTCAAAGTGCACAGCGAGGACGCGTTGAGAGATTCTAATTATCGTTTCCCAGGCAATTACGGAGTGGAGAAATACTTAGAGCTCTTTTCAGGTAAGGATCTCGTTGTCGTTCTTTGTTAATAAACCGCAATGTGGCGTAATGTCAATACGTCAATGTATGAACGAGGATTACTAAACTTGATAATACATTGATGTTTGCCTTGTTATAGAGGAGGATTATGACGCATTCTGTCTGGCTTACATGTTCACGTATCGGGATTTCGAGATGGGAACTCTGGGTTTGGCATGGACAGGAGATCTCAAGAATGCTGGCGGTGTGTGTGAAAAGAACGGGGTATGTACTGTATGTGTGTGTGTGTGGAGAGCATTAATAGATCTTTATAAAGAATGTCGATTATATTTTTTTTATATATTTATGAATAATATAAAAGTAATTAAATTTTAATGAGAATTACATTAGACTTAAAATATATTAAATAATAACTTAAATGTGTTAAAGTAGTTTTAAATAGATCGATAATTTGTCTATCGTTATGTGTACCGATCGACATTCAACGTTACATTTTAAGCGTAATCCTATTTATGACGATTAACTAATAACAACTTTTATATTCTTCATTAACTAATCTATTTCATTAACTAATTTATTTCGATAAAAATTTTTTATCGTACGGTTTCTTTTCACGATCGTTAAAGCGTAAACCATCGTGAATATGAAATTTAATGAAAAATAAACTTAATGAAAAATAATCGTTGAAATAATATTGCAGCATTACCGCGGCAGCATGAAGTCATTGAACACCGGTATAGTGACCCTATTAAATTACGGGAAGCACGTACCGCCTGCGGTCTCTCACGTTACTTTGGCTCATGAGATCGGCCACAACTTCGGTTCGCCGGTACGTATGTACTTCCGTTAGTCGCGTTCAAAACGGTGCGTTCCACATTCCGCGGTCTTGTTGTCTCGTCAATAAATGAATAATGTGCATGTCATGCATCTCATTGTTCTTTCGCGACTAGCATGATCCAGAACAATGTACGCCGGGCGGCGAGGACGGCAACTTTATAATGTTCGCCCGTGCTACCAGTGGCGACAAGCGCAACAACAACCGTTTCAGCCCGTGCAGCCTGAACGCCATAAATCCCGTGCTCAACAGCAAGGCACGTTCGCCAAAGGGATGCTTCACCGGTGAGTTTTACGCCGCGGGAGCAACGGCGAATGGCGATATATCGCGACGTCTCGCCACGAAACGAAATTGATCGAACCAGCTCCCATCTGCTCGTCCAATTATTCTATCCCCATCTGCTCTAACTTTGACGGTACTCTGCATTGTTTATTGTAGAACCGCAAGTATCGCTGTGCGGCAACGGCGTGGTGGAGGAAGGCGAGCAGTGCGACTGCGGCTGGGAAGAGGATTGCAGAGACTCGTGCTGTTTTCCCCAGCGCCGTTATCCACCGTCCGCGGAGACCCCATGCACGCTCACGCCAGGCTCGAAGTGCAGTCCTAGTCAAGTATGTATGACGCTTGTAAAAAATGCGAGTTGGACTGTATTGTCGAGGGAATTTTAGGACGACTTTCCTCGCTCAAAATTTAACCCGAGCCTTGTAGTCGCGCTTGTGCTTTTTCAATCTTGAATACTAAATGTTAAATGTTCAAGCATCCAAATTTTTCAAATGTCTGCTTGTCCAGCTATGTATTTAAACGTTTATCCAGTCGTTTAAATATTCAAATAGCTGAATACGTATATAAAAATGTAGTATCTTTAAATGTGCCACATTTCAATCAATTTTTTATGAAGCCATTTTATTTTTAATATTTGATAAAATTTTTGCTGAACGATTGGGCGCATTTAATGCGATGAACAATATTTATGTACATACAATGTTTAATAATTGATACACTTTTTCATATAAAAAAATTGTGAAATTCGCCGTTTACATTCGCTCATTTTGTTTATTTATTTTGCCGAAAATATTTGTTTAAACGTTTCAAATTATGTTAAATTTACTTTAGGCAATTTACTCACAGATATGCATAATGTAATTATACGGTGTATTGTGCGTATAACATGATGTAATTTCGACGACTCTATTTGCTTTCCTTTTCAGGGTCCGTGCTGTACCAGCGAATGTGAGCTCCGTTTTGCAGAGAAGTGCAGAGATGACAACGGCTGCCGCGACGCGAGCTTCTGCGACGGTCATACGCCACATTGCCCGCCATCTATTAACAAGCCTAATAAGACCATTTGTAACCGTGAACTGGTTTGCTTCATGGGGGTAGGTATTTAGTCTCATTAAAAATCGTATACCGTATCATTAAATGAACAAATATGATCTCTTTCATATGCGCGAAACTTGTGTTTCAACAGGAATGCACTGGCAGCATTTGCCTGGCATACGGATTGGAATCTTGCCAATGCATACCAGGCCCGAACGATCCGCCAACGAAGGCTTGCGAATTATGTTGTCGACTTCCTGGAGAAAATCAACCGTGCCTGTACGTTTATCTCGTATTTCGTCGGTCGATTTGCATAAAAATTTGTTAGATTCAACCATTTTTCTTCACAGATCATCTTTCGACTGGAATTCCCCGGAATACAATATTCCCGACATGTTTTCGAAACCAGGAACTCCGTGTAACGATTATAATGGCTACTGCGATGTCTTTCAAAAATGTCGTGAGGTAAGTGGAACTTGATCGCAGAGGATAGTAGAGGATAGTGGGTAACGGCGTTAATTAAAATATTTTATTCAGGTCGATCCAAGCGGTCCATTAGCAACTTTAAGGAAGCTCTTATTATCCGACGAGAGTCTCGCTACTTTCAGACGGTGGGTTGCTGAACATTGGTATGCAGCCGCTTTGATAGTGTTAGCGGCGATATCGTTGCTGGTATGTATAAAAGCATTACCTATATTTTTTTCTCAAATTCTTGTACTTTATAATTATTATTTATTTTCAAAATTAAAATTTAGATTCCTATCATTTTTCATCATCTTAATTTATTATTTTCAATTAATAATGTTAAGATTGTTATATTAAAAAGTTATATTAAAAAGTCTATAGAACAAGTATGTTTTTATTAAAAAAAGCGCAAGAGAAGAATTATTATTTATGTATTTATATATGTTAAAAATGTTCAGAAACGACTAAGGAAAAGAGAAAAATACGATGAGAGTAAGTGTAGGGATATATACACAGTAGGCTATTGTAATCTAATATTTGTTGTAAAAAATTGGATTAATTGCTTTTCACAAAAATTCCTAGCCACTGCATTATTATACCTTTTTCTGTGGTGCTTAAACTTGATTAAAGTTTCACGTAGAAGCAAAAATTCTTGTAGGCAATGGAAAAATTAAAGGAGCTCCGACCGGATTTAAACTCAGGATCCTTCGTTCCGAAAGGCTAGCACACTCACTGCTAAGTCAAACGCTCCTCTTGTTACATTATTATTCCATTCGCCTATCTTGACTTGGTCTAACGGCCCTAAAAATCTTATATTCTTGTGCTAGCTACTAGATAACATAAGCTCTAATTAAAGCTTTTACTAAAATAGTGATTTGAATTTCTATTGTAAATTATATATTTTTTATTATTAAAATATATGTATGCGTATAAATACGTTAAGAAGTATATGTATATGATTTTATATACGATAGTATCTTATTTTTTCGTACTTCTGAATTATTGTCGATGAGAAAATAAATAAAATAAATATTTATAAGCACGTAAAGATTTGTTTTTTTTTTTCTTTTAGGTGGCCAGCATGAGATTACTGGGCAAGCGACCGGATCTGAAGCTAAAGTCTGTCACGATAATCCACAGTTCTACGACGGAAACGGTACGACTTCCGCCGGAAGGTACGGAAGGAATGACGGTGCATCCACCGGCGGTACGTGCCAAACTTCCTCTTAGCAGAAAAGTTAGAGAAAAGAGATATCATCGCAAACATAAAGATGGTGGCCACGTGGACAAGTCCAATAATAAGGTAAAATTAATTTTAAGAGATAAAATAAGAATTAGAAAATAGACTCGTTTATTTTAATCAATTTGCTATCCGTATATTCGGAATTCAAATTCTTAAGTTTTTCGTTTGTGTTTAAAGGACGCCAAGAAGAAACAGCAAAATCAACAGGCAAAGAGATCATCTACCGGACAGGTGGACGATTTTGCGCGAAAGAGACCGGCTGAAGTTTCGGCTGCAGCAGTGCAGGAGAATAAACGGAAGAAGATTACATCGGCCAGAGATAAAGGACAAAGCACTAGCAGTAATCCGGCCGGCGGTAGCGGCGGCGACAACGACAAGAGAAAGCGTAAGAAGCAACATAGAAAGGAGGTGATTGATTACTCGGCAATGCAAACGGATAAAGAACCAGAAACAAATGCCGATCCTAAAAGCAAGGTGCGCTCCTGGTTACTGGCATCTTCGCAATGCCGACCGGAAATCGGTGCACGGACCAATGTCAACGGTTTGCCGAAAAGCAAGTCGACTCCGGTAGGTCTGACAGTTAGCGGAGGGGCCGTAGGGTCCAGAATGCCGCGACAACAGACGTTGGCATCCGCTCGACGTCCTGGCGCGGAAGCCGGAAGAGCGGAACTGAAGAACTCGTCGAACTCCCTCGCCAGGAAGGAACGAGCTAGGCTTCAAGTGGTGTACAAGCCGCCATTCCGGTTCAGCGTGAAACTACGCAAGTCTGATAAAGTGGCGCAGGCATCGGCCACAGCCGTAAATCACACGAACGCGAATAGCAGATCGACGAAGCTGCCGAGAACCGGGGTGCTTCTGCGAACGGCCAAAAGGAAAGACCGAGTCAGGATAGGCAGAGCACGACAAATCGCTCCTACCGGTATCGGAAACAGCGGCAGTGATCTGCCGGAACCGGCCAATTCTGACTTGCACACCGTACCCTCCGATCTAGAAGTACTGCTGTCCGAGAGTGAGTTCCTCTTCTCGGACACGTGACCATGGATTTCGATAATATTTGAGTTTATTTCGAATCGCTACTCGACTAAGTAGATCTTGCATATTTTCATCCCTTATATCCGAGCGCGAGAATAGATAATACTTAGGATGCGTGGGATGATAGATAGATAGTTTCGCGTTGAATCGCTAGCTCGTGCGTGGAAAAATCCCGTCCGAAAACGTGGAAGGGAAGATTCGTTTAGTTGATTGCCCGATCTGTCGAATGATGTCTTGGTTCGTTTTTTTTTTCAACTGTTCGCTCTGTGCACACGTGGAAGACGTGTTGCATTGATTCCCGTCATTCTTCCTTTCCGCATCTCTAGAATGGAGCGATAGCGCGGCGACCGATTATACGTTTACACTGTGATTGGCGATACGAGAAGCCTCTTCTTACGCGCGATTGTGATGAACAGAATTTGCGCTGACGAATGTATAACGTGCGCCGGCGCTAGTTTTTCGACGATCAAGCCAGTTTTCTTCTTCCAAAGAAAGGGGCCAAATTCATCGTTTAAAATGCGACTGGTGTAAGCGCCGCAAATATATAAATATTGATCTACTCGTCTAATGTTTCCCGGAACTATACTATGAAAGCAGATTACAATTCGTTTTCGATGGTAGCTTTAAATTTTCAGGGATCAGTACGCAACATTAATCTCAAAATGCAACGCGGTATTTTGGGGCGTCGAAAGTAATGCTTTATCTTTAAAGTCTCTTTACACTGTGCCTGTGCTGTTTCTCTGTACCCTCTTTTCTGACGCTTAGGGAAAATCACGTCCGAAGATGGCGTAGTTTTCATTTAAATGGCGATATATCGGTCGTAAGAGGATGACAAAAGGTGAATTGCGTCGACAGCCTTGATTGACTAACTTTTATTAGTCGCTCCCTTTGAGATTATAGCCCTAGTTATAATGTAGTCGTAATAGACTCTACGTTACAGTCGTTGCTATGATACGGCTATAAAATACTCTATATTTTAATCTTAGCCATAACATAGCTATTATATACTTTATATTATGGCCCTAGCTATAATATAACAACATTATAAAAATGCAACATTATATCTTTAGCTATGATATAATTAACGTGTAACTCTATATTATAGCTACTGTTATAATGTAATGTAAAATATTAGCTACGGCGTTTATTCGTAGCTAGGGCTATGGTATCGACGCAGAGGAACAAAACTTAGCATACCACGATCTGAGCTGATCTGACGTTGATGGGAGGAACTGCAGGACGTCAGGCAAGTTCCGAACAGATCGTCGAGAGGTTCTCTTTTTTCTTCGCCGCTCGATCTGCCTGTAATGTTAAAATAACGTTATTATTCACTCGTGGTTCCTATTGTCGACAATTTCTAATCGTATCTCGTGAAGCATCTTATTCGGTATACTTTGCATCTTCAGTACATCTGTTAGAATTGCGAGATGAGCCAACAACGGATACTGCTTATATTTTTAAGACTGTATAAAATATCTTCAGTGACACCCGTTACGCCAAGTCTTGACGATTTCCGTTGCTCATTATTGTTAGCGGAGGACGTGCTGTTTCTCCTATTTCATACTTTAAATTTTCAAATCCGATATTTGGTGCTATCATTCGGTATTTACGCCTCTTACATATCTGATCGCATTTCTGAACGTAATTTCTACTTGTAAATATGCTTTATTATCGCTCAGACATTCCTGTTCGCTCTGTAAAAGATAAGTTGATTAATTAGAATCGATAGATAATTGTTTTTTCATAATTAAATTTCTTTCTTAAAGAAATTTTTTAATCTTCAAATTCAATTCGTCGTGTAGACGATTAGTCCATAGCATTCTAGCATGATGAAGGGACTCTGCCTTCTCCCTGTTTACATGCTAGCAAAGAATTCGATATACTCAAATATACTGTATCATACTCAAAGCAGGAGAAACAATTTATATTTGTAAAATTAAATTGAAAAAAAAAAGATACTATATGATTACAATAATTTAATTTGCAATAGAGTGTTAATGTGAAAAATACAATTTGCTTTGTAATACAAGTCTTTTAAAATTCATATATTTACGAATTGAATTGAAACTTTATCGATTCTACGTAATTGATATCCTTTTACAATGCATTGTTAAATGTGTTTGCCGAGTTTAAGTTCCTTGCGCTCGCGGCACGTGCACTCGAGCTAAAAGCATATCCCGATACAGAGTATTCGCGTGTTCGCGTTTCACGAGTTAGCTTCATGTGCATTCCCCTCGGGTGTGTCGCCGCGAATCCCCTTGAGCTGCCACGATTTCACTCATGACGACAAACCGCGATAAGCCGGCTCGGTTAATCGTTATGAAATCGACTAAACTAGCTCTTATTAGCCAACACGTATGAGTACGGTTAATGCATCCTCTTTAAGATCCGTTTACGATCGCCGACTTCTCATACCGTTGGCCCGACGCGCCGAGACGTATGAGAAGTCGCTCTGTATAATAAAGTAACAAGGTCGGATCGATACGGACTCGAGATACTCAAGGATAATAACATTAATAATATTAATACGCTCGTTGGCGGCATTGATTTTTATATCATTCCTTAACAAGAAGTATTATTCAGCGGGAGAACGAGAGAAGTAGAAATAACGTAAAATAAACTAGCTACATTTACGTATAGATTACTAAACGATGTAAACAGGGTCTGATAGGTTTCATTTAATTTTGATTCAAGTTATTTGACTAAAATTATTAATAGCGTTGTGTGCTTGCATAATTTAACGTAAGCAAGTCGTATTTAACTTAAAATGTATACTGTTCGAAGTTAAATGAATTAGCTCTTCCAGCGAGTGAAAATTTCCGAACCGTATACTATTTTCAATTAAACAAAAGCTCATCGCTAATTAACCGAATTCTATTCTTTGTTTTCTTAAAAAAAAAACATGTCAGCATATGCAATCAATACGTACAATTAATTATACGTGCATAATTAATTTTTGCAACAGCATACAATTATTGGCAATAAATATTAAAACTTATATTTATGTAGCATTGCGCTATATCTTATTTATATGCGTTTGTTAAAAACAATTGGAAGCCTAATTTATTTAATGAGCGATGTTTCAATTTTCAAAGCTCATAAGAACATTTATAATTACGTATATGCGTAAACTGAGACTTTGCAAAAAAATTTTGCTTTGTCTAATGTGGTAACTATACATGGCCGACCGTGTTTTGTACGTCCATAATTAGTTCTATAACTGCGAAGCTGGTGTTCATGATTCAACAATTCGCAAGAGAGTTTCGCTTGTGTATGTGTGCGCGCGCGTGTGTGTGTACTCATACACACACCCGCGCTCCCGTAAATGTACTTAATTCATAAGACGATGTGATGTTACTTTTACATGAACCCATAGACAGAATTGCTTAAATCGTAAGGAAATGCGCTTTTACTTTTAAAACCGAGCTGTGTTATACCCTGTCTTAAATTAATCAGAAATTGAGATGTTATTTCGGTGAATTAAATTCTCAATGCTGTATCGTGATACGAAACGGTTGAAATTTACTTGAGTAGAATTTATTTTATACAATTGGACGCATTCAACAAAAGGAAAATTTATTTCAACGCTTCTTAATTTTGAATAAGAATTTAATTTTTAATTCAGCTATTCAAAGTATTTGAAAAATCGATTTATACGTTGAAAAGAAAAGAGAATGGAAGGGATGAAGAAATTGGCTCCGCGTACAGCATCTATAGTATTTAAATCCACTGAAATCGTTTCAATTCCTAAATCTTTAACCGATTATAAGCCATGTCACGCGATTCGCTTTGTTGTGCCTAGTTGCTGCGCAGAAATCGTTACGAATTCGCGTGCGAGCGCGGCGAGCGTTTAATCCGTATTAATCCGGACACTCGTTAACTTCGTTCGTACTCCGTTGTGTCTATATGCATCTATACATACATATATATACACATATATTGTGATACATACTTATATGTATATGTCATACAAGTAAGTAGTACGTATTCCGCTTTGGTCGTAAGATTTGCGTTATAATCTAAAAAAAAAAGGACGAAAAGACGGCGAAAGCAAGAGAGCGTGTAGCTTGATTGTAGAATCAGCAGGTAGACAGAAATATTCAGATATTCGGATTCTGTAATGTATAGATGATAAAACGTAGCTGTTGTGTACCTTTGTGTAGTCTGTCTACCGAGAGACTTAGTCGCGTCGAAGTGAATCAAATTCATAAATACGTATTATAACGCGAACAGTTTTCTACGATCTTAAGAATCCGGCAAGCGCGATGAAGAATACGTACATACGAGGAAAAGTTTTGCGCCACTTAGAGTTCATTTTGGGCTGCGGTAAGTCTCGTTTAGCGCGATATGTCGAACATTTTTAGCAGTCGAGAAAATAATCAATTATAACAAATATAGCGAAATCAAAGCAAAACTGATAAGTGTGAATAAGTTGTAGAGGAAAATAGATATCAGTCAGTCTTAGACGTCACATAATAATATCTATATTTTTTCATTGGTGCACGTTTTTTAGCATAGAAACTTAAACACAACTCTTTATTTAACAAATTGAATTAATCACTATATACTTTGTTCTTAGTACTATTAAATTAGAGAAAAATAATTATAGTTGTACTGCTAAGAGAGAAAAACCCAATAAGAGAATCAAAAATTTTTTACGAAATATACGTTAAAGAGAAAAATTGGCGTTAAAAGGAATTCTGATTTCTATTCGAACTTTTTAAGTGAATAAGAACAGAACAAAATGATAAAGTTAACGTTTCCAATGGAAATTAGATTCCTTCTAACTCCGTTTATTTTACAAATCAAGATTGATCTACTTTTGTAAAAGGACAGCGACTTTTTTAAGCTTCGAGATTCGATCGTTGACAAGATCGAAGATTGTTGTGCGGATTATCTAGCAGGGAAAATTGCTGGTGTTGCCGTATCGGCGTAAAAATCTTTTCCCGTATGTACGCATACTCGTCGTGCGACTTGAGAGAGAAAGAGCATCGTAGTTCAGTAGTCGTAGCTGAACACACTATTTTTGATCCGCGAGTGACGACAGAGTTGAATGACTGTGGCGACTAGCTAGCCACCCAACAAATTGATTGCTCGTACTTACAGTTAATGCCGTAGTCATTCCCGTTAAGCTCGAGTGCTTCTTGTTCCATTTAACGATTAGCAGTGGCGGGGTGGTGGGATCGCACATGTCCCCCCGCATGCCAAATGATACAACACACAACACTCGGATCCGAACAAAGTCGAGGGCACAAGTGGTCTCGATCCGAACCTATTCGGAACATTTGATACGTCCGAGAGGCGAGACTGTTATTATTTTAATTCTTATCGCGTATCACATAAACTTATAATTGATATAAGATGGGGCTGCTGTATTTTTACACGGACTTTGTACAAATATAATGGAGAAGTTCTCGCGGGGAGACCCCGCGCCGGCGAGATATGTACATACCTGTATACCAATAAATACTAGACAAAATGTGGAGGAACGAAGAGGCTGCGATCGCGCAATGAAAAAACGAGTAAATGTTCGTGTATATAACAAGATATTTTCCTTTAGTAGAAACTTCATAATAAAAGAATTCGGTCTTGATTTATAGAGAAGCGGAAAAGATTAGTTTTCAACTAAAAAAAATGTACATTATACGTTAAGTATGATAAAATTAATAGAATCATTGTCATTTAAAATAGTGTGTGTTAAATATTAAATGGACTTTCAGAATTCTCAGTTTTCACACTCGTTATTGCGCGGTCGTGAGTTTCAAACTTTAATCACATTATTTTCTTATCTCTTTTTTAAATATGATTTTTTTTTTATTAAACAGACCTCAAAATTCTACATTAATAAAATTAGATTACATTGGATGTTTAATTAAATTATAAATTAATTATATTTTTCATTTTTTTATTATTGATTTTATTGTTACATATTTACAAATATGTATACATATTTCTACTGGAATTTTGTATCTGATAAATCTCATACTTCCTCTTTTTAGAGAATTCTGAATTGATGTCAGATCAGGAAATTGCAAATTCGTATTATTCAGCATAGCTTCTGATGCTCGCATCAATTATTTCTTTTTGCAATCTTGTTTTACATCATTACTGTTGTTAGACTGTTTTACGCTCGTTGCAATCAACTGATTTGAATTTTTATCTCGAATTTCAGACTGCCGTTTCAAAATATCCATAACGTAAGTAACTCTATTATTTGTTATAGCTTCCTTTAATTCCTTTCCATATTGAACTTCTGTAATATTATTAATATATTTATTATAATATGAAAATTATTAATATAACTATATTATATGATTTTGTCTCTTTAATTTCTATTTTCAAAATTTTTTACAGAATATTGAATTTTATATATCTGAATTACGTGTATATTGAAACGTGTATAATAATATGAATGTATATGTTCCATAATTCAAAATCACATAAATATTAGAATATAATGTTAATACAAGTTTACTTTTTGCTTGTTGAGCTTTATTGACTTCTCTTTGTTTCTCGATATCTTTCTTTTGTTCTTCGGCTAAATATTGCATAAACGCGACATCGGTCGCTTTATCTATCGCTTTACGTTCAGCTTTTCGTTTTAACTTTAAATAGCAAGAAGATTTGAGATGTTTTTATATGAATTTCTAACACATTATCCGTATTTATAATATGCAAGATTCAAGCGAGATATAAATTCATTATAACACTAATTAACAAAAAAGTTAAAAATTCTAATTTAATTTTTAAAAAATTCGATTCAATGTAATTTAGTAACTTTAACATGAACGGATCATAGTAAATATTTGAATAATTTGATAATTCGAGCATTACTATTTCTTGGAAGGATTCAGCACATTGCTTCCTTGCAGGCTTGACCGATTCTTTCATCCACTTGCTCCTCTGCTCTTCGCGATACAATTCGTCAGCGATTTCTTGCTTTTTTCTTTCTTTGCATACGTTAGCCAGCAATTTTCTGGCTACGTTATCTATCGCCGCTTCTCTCGCCGCATGCAGTTTCATCTACACAATGAAAAATAAACACTGGAATTTTTATCTCGTAAATTTATCAGCTATCAGGTTCAATTTTATTTTCAAAAGAAACCTGATTTTACTTTCATACTGAGTTCTGTCTCTTGTCGAGTTTCCTTCTTCGCGATTATGCTAGCAATTCTCTCGTCTTCGTCCTTCAACTTTTCTTTATATTTCCTTTCCCACGCATTCTTAACCGCCAGAGAGACGGCTCTTTCTGCTCTCAGAAGAATCGCGTCGTTCTCCTTCCTTTGCCTCATCCTTGCATCTTCTTCCTGAATCTTCCGCATTGCTCGCTCCACCATCCTGCGATCTTGCTCCTTCTCCTCGACTCTTCTCTGCTGAACTCGTCGACAATTGTCCGCTAATTGTTTCTGCATATCATCACGCAAACTCTGCTTCTTTTTTTCATTTTCGGCTCGTTGCAGTTCGTTGAAGATTTTATCTTCGTGCCAGAGCTTCAACAGCTCCTCTTGACTCGCTTCCAGACGAGCTTTCTCTTCTATCAGGCGCGATCGGGCTTCATTCAGAGCACAAATCGATGGAGATCGCGCAAAGGATTTTACTCGTTCCGATTTTAGCGCGCATTTTATTTCTTCGTCTGTAATTCACAAAGAAATTTAGCTTTGGGTACACTGGATAAAATCTTCGTGAAGCGCAATGTAATACGAGAAGAAAAGAATAGTAGAGAAAAGAATAACAGAAAGAAAGAAACATATACATAATATAATATAATATAATATATAACAAAGATATAAATATATTTCTGATAAATATATAGTAGAATAACGAGCTTTCTTCAATTTTCCTCAATCTTTGTATGTATTTTCGTACATAGAATTTTTTCTGAGAAGAAAATACGTCGCTCAAAAGTCCCCCTTTTTAAATTAATTTTTAAGTTTTTTGATGTCAGTAAATATAAGAAACATGATATGAAAAGAAAATTTTCTGTTTTAATTAAAAACAAAAAACTTATTACAATATAATTTTAATAAAGCAGAGAATAATTCGTGATTTAAAATTTTTTTCTTTATTAATAGTTATAAAATTTAAATTAAAAAAAGGGATTTGAGGGACGATTTTTCTTCTCAGGAAAGATTCTATGTATGAAAATACAAAGATTGAGAAAAATCGGAGGGGAGAGCGTTATACTGCATATTTACCGTATATTTTTTATAAGTGAACAATTTCCGACGAAGTCGAGTACAATTCACAAGTCCTTACTTTTACGCCGCGACAATTCGGCAGCCAGTTTATGCGCCAATTCAATTTTTTCTTGTTTCGTCTCGACAGCTGCTTGGGCACGCGACAGTTCCTCCGCCAAGATGACTTCTCGCTGCTCGGCCTGCAAACGAGATCGCGCGATTTTGTTGTCGCATCGCTTTACCATCGACGCTCGGCTCGCCACCAATGCATCTTCCTTTATCTTTCTGTCATCTACGTCCTCCTTTATGTTCACCGAGCATCCCCTGCGGATTTTTACCATCTTTACGTTACGTCACGATGTGATTTCTGCGCGCAACGAATGAATGGCAGACGCTTCGCGATAGTTGGTCAATTTCAAGCAATTTGAAATTACAACGTCTTTGATAAATGATAATGCAGGGATGGATGATGGAAAAATCAATTAAATTGTAGATAGTTAATTAGATTCGAAATATAATTTTTGAAGTTTATTTATATTCATCTCCCTTTTTAATTGAAGACTTGTGTGCTTTATACAATTCAATATTTTGAATACGATTAATTTGATTTATTGTATAATATATTATATATTTATTGTGTTTATACATATATATATATATACTTCATGTAATTTGGAAGTTAATAAATTATAAATTAGTGTAATACACATAAAACAAAATTATAGAACCTTTCAAAGTAATAATATCATATGAAGTACTGCTCCATAGAAACTCCAAGTCATTGAATGGCGGTATAATGTATAATTCTTTTTGTTACATAAACGACTAACAAAACTTTCCAAATGCCATAGACAATACGAAACAAAAGGGATCTATTGATAATTTTAATATTTTTGTTTTTTCAATAAAACTTCGGGAAGACTTAAGTTTCACTTGGAAACTGTAGGTCTAAAAAACTCAAAATTCGCAATTAAAAGTTTTATTTTCTTATATTTCAAAATATTATCAACAGTATTATTACCAATTTTTATACTAATTCATATTGAATAAATGTTGTCGGCCATACAATGTATTTCAAAATAGAAAGCACGCATAAAAACTCTAAGGGTGCCTTTTTCATGCAACGAATAATTTTGAGCGAATAGGGAATAATTCTCCATGAAGTAGCGAATTACTCGTCGCGAATAAGCAAAATAGTATACATGAGTGAGCGTCACATCATAGATATCTGTTGTATTTTATTAAAAAATAATTAAATGTTATTTGCAGGTTATCATATAGAGCTCTTACATACTACTAAATGGTCTTGCATAAATTAATGAAACCGTTAATAAGTAATAATAAGAAAAACATTTTTTTAATCTTTTATTTTTATGAAAAGGCACCCAGATTCAAACCATCTTAGCAGAGGCTCGAACCACTTTAGCGAAGACTCGAACCTTTTTAGCAGAGACTTAACCTAACCTTCTTTGAGAAAAGCATTTGGCAATGATAGTTAGATGGCACCATCGAACAACTGCAATCGTTCATAAAAGGGCAGATCCAGTCTGGATCATCCAGATACCGGAATCGTGCTTCATCAACGGTAACGCCAGGAGGCAAGTTTTGTGTGTGTTTTCGATTATCATTAATAAACCGTCACCACGTCTTTCCAATTTGCACCTTTTGGGTACGTATGCCACGTGCGTGAGCTGCAGAAACGTACGGATTTCGTGCACGTGCTGAAAATACTTCGGTATTCACGTACGAATATCGCTCGCGCGTCGCTTAGGTTATCCGGTAGGCGTCATATTGATTTCTGCTCTACTCCGTTTACGAATTCCTCAAACAAGTGTTATCTCAGAATAATAAATAAATGTTAGGCAGTGCAATAAATTTTTTGTGTTTCTTGAGTTGGAAAAGGAGAAACTATATTTTACTTTAGTCCCTGATTTAGAACTTATTTAAAATTATGCAATAATTTATACAAGAGTATGTGATACCACGTATGTGTGTAAAGTTATTGTTAATCATTAATATTATTGTCTATTGCAGAAATAACATGGTACGAGGTCGTGGGGGGATGATCAGAGGTGGTCGAGGGGGAATGGGACGTGGAATGGGCTTTCCACGAAAGCAATTTCTACCACGTCACCCATTTGACTATACGCTATGTGAGGCAGCTTTCCCACGTGTTAAACCTGCTCCGGATGAGACGGATTTTCAATCAGCTCTTGTGAAGAAAAATGCTGATATGTGTCCAACGCCGAAGGAGCAGACTTCCATCTTAAACCTTGTAACTAAACTGCAAACTGTTCTTGATAACCTGATTGTTGCGCCAGGAACCTTTGAAGCTTGCGTAAGTATACATGCCTTTATATCGTGTAATTGTAAATTAAATTTTTTAATATCTCTTTGTATCGTACATTATACATTTTATTTATTTTTATATGTAGCAACTGGAAGAAGTAAGACAAGTTGGCAGTTTTAAGAAAGGTACAATGATAAAGGGCCACAACGTCGCTGACATCGTTGTTATCCTCAAAACTTTGCCGACAAAAACGGCAGTGGAGGCTCTTGGGAACAAAGTCAATAACGATCTGAAGGCTGTGAACCCGAAGGAGGTTTTCAGAGTTATACAGACAGAGCGTGGATTCGATATCGCTAACAATGAAGCCACTGTACGTATATTAATAACTACGTTACACCAAAATCTACGCAAGCTGGAATCGGAGCAACACTTGGATGTCAAAATTTGTCAGGGTAATTCTCGTATTTCTGTTAATGGCCAATATACTTTGATAATTATTAAGAATATGTCATTGTTTGTAGGCCACCTTGCAGCCATCAGACATTCTCGCTGGTTTGAAGAAAACGCTCATCATTCTAGCATTAAGGTTCTTATTAGATTATTGCGTGATCTTAGAAGCAAATTTGAAGGCTTGGAGCCATTATCCCCGTGGATGTTGGACCTATTGGCACATAACGCTATCATGAACAATCCCAGCAGGCAAGCGTTACCGATAAATCAGGCATACAAGAGAGTGCTGCAATTGCTAGCTTCGGGGCTGTTTCTCCCAGGATCAGCAGGTATATTGAAAGCTTGTTCTTAGAATTAAAGGTCTTCGATATATAATTTCTATGAATCATATGACGTCAGAAGTGAAAAAACATGCGCTAATAACATGCGCAATTGCGTGATCGCTGAAATGCAGGAATTATAATCGCAGAATTTTAATTTCAATTGACGTAGATATCAGTTTAATCACATAGTTTGGAAGAATTGCTATGAATTATGATGTTTTGTGAATGATGTTTTTTTTTAGGTATCTCCGATCCGTGCGAGGGTGGAAATATACGTGTACATACAGCGTTGACGCTCGAGCAACAGGATCTCGTATGTCTCACTGCTCAAACATTACTGCGCGTACTGGCTCATGGTGGCTATAGACCATTGCTGGAAGGTTCCAACAAACTCGCAGTGGAGATGAGCGTGTGGGCAGGAGGCGTAGTGGCAAGTCCGTTAGATAAGGCGTATGAACCACCCACGGAGCAGGAGCAGCAGGAGGACATGGACGAAAGCAATGAGGAAATGATTACCGAAAGTGTTTAGAATCTTAAGTTAAAACAGAAACACATTTTCTGAGTTTCTTTTCTTTTTGTACGTGATACTTCTACTTTCGTATCGGCGTTTCGTAAAAAACGTATTATATTTATAACATATTTGCACACGTACATTTCAATGATTATGAATTCCGTAGATAAAATTATAGATTAAAATATACTTTTAAATGGAGTCGTGTCGTAGCTATTCAATGAAGGAAGTGTGTCTATGAAATGTGAGATTTGACATAAAATAAAGTATAGATTAATGTGCGCTCAAATAACCGATTAAATAACTTATTTTACTTCTAAGTTTTTTCTGCACATACAGCGCTTTAAGCATCTACACTTTCAACAACGATTGTATAAATGCCAAGGAGAAATTTAATCTCTGAAGATTAATCTTGTGTAAATTTTTTTTTTATCGAAAAGTGTATCTGATTTTCCGAAAGATTTGATTGATAACTATATTGCGACATGTAAATATGTGTTGGGAAATCAGTTTCTTTATATTTTAAATATTCTACTTCACGTCTACGGATAGTGCATCCTATAGTGTCATTGTATGTACACATGAAATGCGTTTATGTTTATTTTATACACTTGCAATTTGGCAGTGATATGCACGTCACTTAAGCGTGTAACGAAATATACGGTAAAATGTAGAAAAAAATTAGTCTTCACTTTGACTTAGTGTAGGCAAGGATCGTTTTCTATGGTTCTGGCAACCCGCGCGCAATTAACCACACGGGAACTGGCGCCCGGCCGGACCGGCACCTTGAAGAGCTTGCCCTGCGGCATGCACACGCAGACCTTGTACTGCTCGTGGCTCGTAATTGGGCTCTGCAGGAACATCGGCGCCACCGGGATATTCTTCACGTCGATGAAGATGCCGTCCTTGGCATCCAGCACGATACTGCCATTCACGCTCTTCAAGAAAATGTCGAGATCGGCACTCCATACGATGTCTCTGCTTTCCATGCGCACTCCCTCCGCCCCGTGTAACGAGACTTCATTTTCGGACTTGATCGCCAAGCTCTCGTTGACCGGAGATGTAATCCGATGAGTCTCCGCGATCCTTACGTCGATAGTCTTGACGCCGCTCGGTAGACCGAAGTTCGGGAAATCCGTGGTGAAGTAGGTCATGCCGGTACGCGGGTCCTTTACCTCGAACGATTCCACTTGCGACATGGTGGTACCATTCGGTAGGACGCCCAGCTTTGAGTGTGGATGCGCTTCGTGGACGCGTCCGCGGTTCTTTACGTCGATGCGCACCCCAGCCTCATCGCCGGATATTTCCATCGGCTCGTCGCCGTAACTCTGGCAGATACCTGACTGCAGGGATATCTACAGAAAATGCGAAAAAACGGGATATATCAATACTTGCAAGAGGATATATAACATATTCTACTCTATTCAGATTTTTATTGTTTTAGTCTTATATTCTTGTCTACGTTATATTCTTATATTCTTTTTAGTCTTATAGTCTTTTTAGTCTTATAGTCTTTTTAGTCTTATAGTCTTTTTAGTCTTATATTCTTTGTCTATGTTCTTGTGTTACCCGTCTCGTATATTATCCGTCTTAAATATCAAATATGTACAAATGTGTATATATACCTTGTCCAAATCTGTTCTTCCGTAGAATTTAACAAGGTTTTCGTCCGGGATTACTTCCATAGCTTCCATACCCTGACTTATGCGTAAAACAGCGATGACAGTGATATTTAGGAAAAGATTGCAGAGGCCGATTATCGCTAGGACCAAAGTCAACGTCCAGAGACAGTAACGTCTCTTCGTGGATTTTACGCTCGTCGACGATATGCCGTACGAGGAAGCGATTGTCCTGTTAACATTGCCCGAAGATTAAGCATCCGATTATTTTAGCCTGATTTAACAATTGCATTGATATTTCTGACTAATTATATTTGATTATTTTTTAATTAATTTTAATAGTAATTATTTTCTAATTTCTTTGTAAATAATAATTAATTATATATTATGATAATATAAAGAAGATGAAAGTTGATAGCATAAAGCTAAAACAAACGTAATCAAGTAAAATATTAAAATCTTTCTAAAGAAAATACTGATAATTAACTTATTTTAGTATAAATATCTTTCTACTTCTTTAGAAGTATTTGCATTGAAGAGAAGCTATTGTTAACCATCTAACGCTTTCTTATTCACCTCGCATGCATGCTGCCGCAACTATTTTGGCGAATGATGCCCTTAATCAGGGGCCCGTCGCTGTTGGATAGATTATCATCAGCCTTCGATATCGATGGCGAACCGGTATCATTTCCGCATACATCTAGAAGAGCTGACATTGAATGTTCTTCCGTCTACCTGCCAAGAATTAAATATTGTTATTAAGTTAAATATTAGAGGTTGTTATAAGAATTGTATAAATAATCAGACAACTAATTATATAGGTATATATAAAATAATAAACAGAATTACAAATAGAAATATATCGTTTATTTTGTTACTCGTTGTTTATCGTATTATAAATTGAGAATTCTGTTCACGCTCTTTTGATAGTTTCAGAAGGAGAAAAATATATAAAATCTTATATCATGTTAAAATAATAATATAAAATAATGACATAAAATGTGAATATTCATAAAAATATTTGATTTTATATCGCTACAAATTACACCAATAATTAGTGTACGATTACACTGCATAAACAATTTATACCTCGTATCTTTGACATCGTGGTAATCTTATAATTAAGAACCCGCAGAACCAGTTTTGCGTTTTGCTACAAATGCAAAAATAACACTCTCGTCCGAGGAATCCTTCGCACTCAACGGCGAGCTCCTCCACGCCGAACGTCCCGAACTGCCTTGCCGCGAGATGCTTAGTCGGCCGCTCCGCATGCGATTTCCTTACCTCGGCTGGGACCAGCAGTGTCGCGGGAGACGGCCGCCTCTTCAGATAAACGAAAATAGACGACCGCGTTACGTTCCGGACTTTCGCGGATTCTCTGATGACCGGGTGCGATGGAAGTAGGTGAAGATACACCGGTCGGCGCTTGCGCGTCCAGGGATCAATGCCGAGTATCCTCAGGAATTCTACACACCCGCGCGCATCCACCTCGTGGAGTTGGCGCTTCTTTTTGACAACGCGAGAAATAGAGCGAGATCGAAATTCGCTGGCAGATAGTCACAGATCAAGTCCGTGAAACGAAGATTAATTTCAATTTTCTTGTACTTTACTTTTAATTATCTTGCAGTTATATATACGTTGTTGTATTCATGTATCGCTCAGATCGTGTTTTCAGTGGTAGCTCGCGCTATGAACGAATAAACTGAATTGCATTGTACAAAAAAGGGGATGTATTTGATATTTAAGAAAATGGATACATTTAAATTAAATGAATAATGATGAATGATGTGTTAAAAGTATTCTGGCCACGCGGTTCTCTCTATCCAGGAGATGTAATTGTAGACTCGGGTGTACACGCCCGGTATGATGCTGCCGCAAAGTCGTCCAAGACTGGTGACACCGACTACAGTGTACATGCACTGGTGGACCGAGCTAAAGACAGTGAGTGGTCCTCCGCTGTCACCCTTGAACAGTAACGAATATGTTCGATTAATTCGCCTTTGCTTGTTAAAAATGATACAATATTTCTTCTCTCCAGAAGCTAACCGAGTCTTTGGTTCCTCGCTAGAGAAATGAAACTGGAAAGAAGCAATAAAGCCACGCCAACGATTGAACTTAATTGAATTAGGAAAAAGATTCTAAGAGGCTCGGAAATCAAATTTTTATCGGAGAAACGAGGATTTTCTCGTTGCAAATATATTTACCTGGCAGGTATCTTTCCCGATTTCTCCCGCGCATAGTTGCCAATCGTCGACAATCCCTCTTGGAAGCTCCGCGGAAATGGTGCCATCGAAGAAGCTCGCGTTGCAAGATTCATGCGAGACCAAATTGAGTGTCACTTTCAATAGATTGTCCGAGCCTTTGTCATCGGCTGGAGAATTAAGTGATATGCCCATATTAATTTTATACGTATACATATATAAAAATTAAATATATCTTTTTCTCATAATTGGCTAGTTTGTATTATAGTTTGTAATTACGTATGCAAAAGTATTTAATTTCAGCAACTCGGTTTTAAAAGTTTCTATCTTTATAATCTTACCCCAGTCGACTAGACCCCATCCGGTGGCGATTACCAGCTCATTCCTATTTACGTCAGGAAAATTAACTGGAAGACACGCCGGTCTGACGTATGCATTGTAAGTAGCATCCTTCTGCAGACGCAATATAGCTATGTCATGGTATTCCGCTGGGCGTTTATATTCAGGATATCTTATCCTCTCCTTAATTGCAATGGTCTGCGGCATTGCGTTGTCATTCGTCTGTATAAGATTCAAGTCGCCGAGCCGCACCCAATTCGCATTTCCCCTTTTTGAAGCAAACAAGATTTAGTATAATTTATATGTCAAAGTGTGTTTATAGTCAGTAACGATTAAAAGAAACGAAGAACTTTTTTTAATTTTCAACAATGATAGCATAAACTTGAATTGGAGAAGAATTTTAAAGAAGATTTTTGATAGACAATTGCAGCTTTTTAACGTTAAACATTATAATTAACATTAAATAATAAATATAATTAACGTTAAATATTAAATATTAAATATTATATTTAACATTAAATATAATACAATGACAATGGTTGAAACTCTGAATATGTAAAAATTATAACTCGAGAGAATCATAATTATCTCAATTTTATTTCAGAATTTTATTTTATTTTATTTAATAGCATCTCGTGAGAATTTTTCTTTATTTAAAAATTGCTCGTAAAAATAGTGCTTCGACATGACTCGAAAAAAAAATTCCAAATCAATAAAAATTCAACTAAGAATATAAGAATTGTAATTATAATGACAAAAGGGCCTTAATTCTTTTTCCATTTTAGAATATACCCAGGTAAAATAGTAAGTCATAACAATGTCAAAGTAATCTCAAATAATGTCAATAACTAAAAAAATGATTAAATTATGATTGAAAGATAAATTTTGTATTCATATTATTGTCATTTTGACGTCACTTTGACATTATCATAACATCCTGTTCTATTTACAAGGTAAAGACAAGCTTGATCACTTTTTTAAATCAATTATATATATAAATAGACATGAGATAATATGAGATAAATGAGATTTACCTGTCCGCTGTCCAAGTGCAGTGGGCTGCTGTTAGGACAACTTTAGAGGAAATTAAGGTACCGCCGCAAAGCCACAAGATTCCATCGGGACTGTCAAAACCGATGGCCGCCATGTGCGGAAATTCTTTCGCCTCGGCTTTCTTGCCACCGACAATTAGTTTGCGCGTATTCAGGGCGCATAGCGACATGTTGACGGGCTTCCGGTTCCCTGATAGAGTGGGTGGTATGGCCAAACCGAAAACAGCCTCTGCGTTTTCCGCGCATTCTGAGCAGAAGAGAATATTATAATTTAAGCTTTTGAATCCCAATTCAGTTCTTGTTTTTGACGTAATTTCTTATTTTGCTCTTCAAAATTTCATTAACTAGTTAAATTTCTGTTTAAATGTTTACGCTATAATTTCATAGAAATGTTTACGCGTGAGATTGTTATTTTTTAGTACCAAATTAGCAGAAAGAAGAAAAAATATTTTAATCATTTTCTACATGTTTTCTCATCGAGAATGTCTATATTGCTGGTTTAGCACTGATAAAGTGATCACTTATTATTGCTAAAAGACGCTTGTATGCATCAAGAGAAATTTTTACATATTATAAGATACGTTCTTATATACACACAATACATTCAAGATACATAAGAGCTCTGAAGATATACAAAGATGAATCAAAGTGCACGTTAATTTTGATAAATATTGAAGTTATTCCAGCGTTTCTTACCTTTTATCAGAGAATAAATGAGAAAAGTATTCCTACTTACTTGCTCGCGCTAGAGATCCCGGTGATCCATCTAATTTTAAAGGTTGTCCTGAACCTGTTTGTACGGTAGGTTGTGATGTTGAACGTGGCGGTGGTTGTGACGGCAGATTATTTGCTGTAGGGCAACATACTATCGGATCGAAGCCTCTATATCCGCAGGTCTCTTTGGGCAATATACCGGACAGTAATTCCTGATTAACTTTTGGACAGTCTTCTATAATCCGGCACACACCCGGGGAATTGTCGACACTGCATGACTCTGAAAATTATAAAAATGCATTGTTTTATTACGAGTTTTCATTAAAAATAAAATTAAAAATTACTCGATGATGTTTTTTTCTCAATTCGAGTTTGCGACAAGAAATTTAGGAGTAGTATAAAGAAATTTAGAAGTATTTCAATGCGACTTTATGTATTTTTTATTAGTTTTAAAATTGAAGAGAAAAGTATTAATTTTGGAATAATTTTTGAGGTAAATTTAGTAAGTAAATATATATAAATAATTATTTCATTAAAAATTTATTGAAAAACATTTTAACCAGTTATATTTATATCAAATGCGATTTAAGATTTTTATTTCTTGTGTTAAATTTTTTTTTTCGAATACTCTCCAAGAGAAAAGAGAAGTCCGACATATAGATAAACTATTTGAAATAAAAAGATCCGCGAAATTGATTTTCATTCTTCCCATACAGCACAAAACTTGCAGTTATATTGCAGCAATATTGCTGCAAAATTGTAATCTTGTTGCAACATTGCTGCAATATAACTGCAAGTTTTGTGCTGTATGGGTTGTCAACAAAGTTATTAATATGCATTTAAATGCTGTAGTGAATGCAAAAATGCAGACTCCTTTTTCAATGACACAAATATTCCTGCAATCTCGTAATATCATTAAATCATTATCTTGAATATGCATGACGAGATACATTACAGGACTAAACACAGAAATAATCGTTAATGCTCAAAACTGTTATTAGTAAACAATTCTACATCAAGATAAAAAATGGAGGAATTATGACAAAAATAACGTATTTATTATAATTGTATCATAAGTACAATCATTTATAATTAGAAAATTACTTTATAATTAAAAAAATCTATGACTAATAATACTGTTAATAATAGATTTCTTTTTTAGTACGTAGCACGTGGGAACCTTTCCATCTTTCATTGAAGATCACATTCGATTGGTTCCGAACAAGAATTCGTGTATTTTTAGCAAAGAACTAACACTCACCTCCAACGTGCTGTCCGTGCGTCAATGACAGGATCGACACCAACACCAACAGTAACGCTGAGGTGATCGGCATGCTCGCCTCTGGCATCCTCGATCAGCCTTGGCTCACGCAGTCTTCTCGTCTGATTCCAAAGGCTCGTCCGCGACGGAAGATATACCTTGTCTAACACGTTCCATCCACGTTTCTCGTTTTCCCCACTCAGATCACTCCCATGACGGTGGTGATGCATCACGAGGTCATTCTCGTTATTTATTTCGCGATAAATCAGTCGATCGTATACGCGATTCCATTCGCGTCTTCGGAGAATCTCGCAGAGCGCTCTGACGATGAATGATTAAGTCAGAGTTGGCGCGTGCCGCGAGCGATCTGTAACAGAAACTGAAATCTCCGTGATTCCCGCGTGATCGCAATCGCAGTACAGTTCCCGTAGTTTCAATTTTTAATGCGTGTATTCTCCACGCAATCATGCGCCGTTACGAACGAAAAGTTATCTCTGCTCATGTCACAAAAGTTATCTTTTACTCACTGTCATTTTGATGATTGAGTTTAATGGGATTATAAATTCCTTCGGATCGGTAGGACCTTGAACAAATATCGCAATGTATCGTGATTCTGTAGTAGTGTAGGATCAGAATTCACATTCTTTATAAGTCGCTCCTTGTTTGACCGATCTATTGAATGTTTGTAATATTTTTCTTTAAATAATTGTGACTAAGGAACTTATTATAAGAGGAAGAAGGAAGGCTTTTCGTTTGTATTTATGATATAATATTCTATGCAAAATGTTCATGCATCATTTGCTTTTTATGCAGATAGGATAAAACCGAGCAATGCTCGAACGGCCGAGCTACGTAAATATAAAAACGAGGAAAATAAAGGATTTTTTACTTCTCAATATAAACTAGATCAATATTAAAATCCTGGGATTTATGTCATTATATCTCTTATTATCTTGCAAGCTATTACGCTAATTTTTTTTTATCTATGTCATCAATGGGAAACACGTATATTAATTTCTTCAAAGATATCTTGATGTAAAGTACAAGGATAACAGAACAGTCGGATTTACTTTACACGCGATGGAAGTGAAACGATCCAGTCGTAATATAAAAGTAGATGTAGATTTTTTGGAAATTTTTCACGAGCGAGCGATCTTTTTTGAGCGCTCTGTAGATCTTATTAAGATTAATAATTTGTTTCATTATTTTGTACATGAATTGCATATTATCAAGCTATTAGAAATCTAATGATGATTATACATTTTTCGACACGTCAGACGTTGAACTTAATACATGGAACAAATCTGATTCGATCCATCACAATCGACATCACAGCGCTGCCAAAGGTCCACGATGGATTTGATAAGACGAGTTCCATTACACGAGCGAACTACATGTGCACATCCAGGGATGTAGCATTTGTCCGAATGTTATCTGCAAAAGATTGATATGATACAAGTTTTAACAGTGCAGTAATACGTTAGTTATTCTGCGATTAAATTAATTAATGTATGTGATTTTACAGAAAATATCCCATAGAAAAAAGAAATATTCCCAAGTAGCAAGCTGACGTTAAGTTCTCGGAAAGGTGCGTCAATATACCAAAACTTTATATTATTTTTTAAAACTCTATGTTATCCGAAAACTTTATTTATATTGTATTATAATTCTTACTCATTTTTATTTTATAAATAATTAATTATAATTATTATTCAAGTCTGATAAATAATAATCTCGAAGATTAAATAGTTGCTACAAATAATGATCTATTTACAGTTGTGTCAAGATAAAAATCATTTTCAGAGTCATATTTCTATGTATTTATACATATACATATCTTTTCTTAAATCTGAAATTATTAAGTTCATGTTTTGCTTAGCCAATGAAAAAAAAAAGATTATCATTCATCCGTAGTGTGAATAATGATATGCGGTTCAAGAATAAGAATATAACGCAATTTTCCTGTGAAATAGATAGGAAATGGTTGCTAAGGGACAGTACCTACTTACTGGAAACAGACGCAGACGTTTTACGAAATACATCGAGAAGAATGCAGTGGATACGTCATTGCTTGTAGTTCTGGTAATATCATTAATGACATCTCGACTCATGAATCGCCAATCGTTAATAAACGACCTCATCGTCGCGCAACCCGCATGCATTTCGTTACGCATTATTCGTGTACTTAAGGCGAGAATTCGCTATTAAGGCCTTTGTTTGAAGAAGGTGTCGATAAGTCTTGTATTGAATTTGCAATATGCAGACAGAGTTTGCGATCGTGTTTTTCATCGCAATTTTGTTCAGGAATTCCGTGGCGCGAAAAAGTGAAGAAAGTTAGTGATAACTTGTCTGCTTCGTACGTTATATTTGCGATTCGAGGAAAATGTTTATTTCGAATGTACGCACATAAATCATGATCCCAATACTATATCCTAATTTTTTGCCAAATTTAAAATTAATATTTTACATGCAGAAACCAACTAAGAATTTATGATGATAATAATAGTGATTTATAATTTTTTGTGTATTAAAAATCGCAATAACTAATATAAAATTAAATGGATGTCTGTTTAAAATAAATAAAAAAATAAAAAATAAAGCTCAATTTATCCAAAATTTATTATTAATATTACAAATAACCATTACTTAATGTTCTTAAACTTAAATTTCTCTAATTTCCAAATTAGATTTTTTACTGCACATCAAGAACAAATCTTTCGCTGTAGAAAAATCGACTTTAATTTATTAGGTATTTGTTAGGTAGTTTATTATTAATAATTTGCATTACAAATTTAGCTTCTGTGAAATTATAAAGCCTGGAATGCTGATTAACATCTCATACTACAAGCAGTTTTTAGAATTTTTCGTCATTGTGCGAAAACACGCTTTGTGTTTACAAGAAGCATGCGTAATTTGTGCAGATTAACAAGCAAATAAATGCGCATCTCGTTGAAGAGAGACGCTATTGAGTAATCGTGACATTCGATGAAGATAAATCGATGAACTACGTACTTCGCAGACGCAAAATTGCGCGTTCAAATGAATAACAAATTTCCATACATTCCCATATCCTCTCACTATAATTAAATCATAAATCGTTTGATTGCAACGATTTCCACCTATTTTCCGCTATGAGATCCTGATTTACATAATCTCCCGCTTTTCCACAGAATGTAAGGAATATGCCGATCTGGTTTACGAGACCGAGAAATCGCCGACTTTGCGTATTAATGCTGGCTCTAATAGAGTCTCCCGCTGCGCCGTTGTTGAGACACCTCTAATTATCGGCGGAGTCCAAGCGAAACACGCGGAATTTCCGCACATGGTGAGAACAAATACATGTTTATCGCTACGATCGCAGAAATAATTAAGAGAGCTATATACGTATAATGTTGTCGAGATAACAGGAATAACGTGTTACAAAAACATTAGTAGGTAAATAAAGAAAATTGTCTTAAATTTCAATTACTTTATCAAACATGGTATTATTAACATCAACTGTTAAATAAATAATGTAATACAAAATACTTAAATGTAACGGTACAATTACAAATGTGCCAAAAACATAAAAATTAACATACGTAAAATATATTTTTTATAAGAATTATGTATTTCTATAATCTAAAGATGGAAAATAATGATTTTAATTCTTATAATTAAATTTTACAATATTATTTTTTATTAAATAAACCAATAAATATTTTGTTTAATAATTTTTGCTTTCCTATTGCACTTAGCACGCAATACGTGCTAATTATATGCATTTCCCAAAATATGCTATTTGGAAAACCCATATAGTAATAATAGATTTCCATGTATCGCCTTAATCATCAAAGTAATTAACAGAGCAAAATTTTCCATATCATAGGCAGTGATCGGTTATGGCAACCAGGACATGTCCTGGCATTGCGGAGGAAGCATCATCTCCGAGAATTTTATTCTGACTGCGGCTCATTGTATGGAATCCCCGGACAAGTAACAATTTTCTTACTTTAATTATTTCATCACACTTACATCATTACTATACTATTATCCATTTTGGACGTCGAATTATATTATTATTAATATTATTACATTATTATTAATATTTTTCAGGGGTCCCGCAAGCAAAGTGCGAGTCGGCTTAATTGATCTGTCAACTCCGGGCGACGCTATGCAGGAGAGAAATGTCGCGGAAAGAATCCAGTACCCGGATTATAGGTTTTCGGTCAGATACCACGATATAGCGTTACTCAAGCTCGATCAACCGCTAGAATTGAATCCTCGCGTACGACCCGCATGCCTCGAAGTTACTTCTGAGATACCGGGCAAAAGCGCTATTGCCTCTGGATTTGGGAAAACATCCTATGGTATTCTTTAAACATCTTATGTTGTATACACTAGAAATTATTTTACATCAATTTAACATATATTATTAGTTAACTATATTAGAGATGTAATGTGAAATACTATGCAGAATCCAGTACCGGTAGCAACGAATTGATGAAAGTCCAGTTGAATTACATTTCCGAAGATGAGTGTCAAAAGGCTTACGCTGGAGATATTGGTAGTCGGGTGCTGCCCGATGGTTTAATACCGAGCTTACTTTGCGCCGGTATAATGGAGGGTGGTAAAGATACCTGTCAGGTTTGAAAAGTTGTTTAGAATTTATTTTCAAGTCTTTTATTTTTTAACAAAGTATTATAAATACCTCTTGCATTTCTTAAATTAATAATATTGTATCAATTTGGACGTTTCGATTTTTGGAGTAACTTTCGGATTTCAATTTTAATTAGAAAACTGGAAGTATGTACATTTTTAAGATTAAATATGTCTAAGCAGGTACAAATTAATCAATTACAATTAATTTAATTATATATTTAAATTATTTATAAGTATAACCATATATTTTAAAGATTATATGTTTAAAGAATTAAAAAAAAAGATTTGAATAGAGTTTAACTTGGCATTATTTGCAGGGTGATAGTGGTGGTCCATTACAAAGAATTCTTGCAGAACCTTATTGCATGTACAGCATCGTGGGTGTGACGAGCTTCGGCAAGTTTTGCGCCTTTAAATCATCGCCCGCAATGTACACTCGAATTAGTTCTTATCTCGATTGGATTGAGAATACCGTTTGGCCGTAGAAATCAAACATGAAAGCATAATCAATAAATGCGCGATTCTCAAATTAAATTCAATTTTTGAGGAATTAAAGGATATTTTCGGTAAAGGACAATTAGGAAGTGTAATGGTAATAAGTGAAATTATCGAAATGGTGAGAATTAAAGAAATAATTGAAATAAAAAAAATGACATACAACGTTTTATAATCGTTACTGTAACTTTTATTGCAAAAGAGGCAATATTGTAATTATTCATTGGTATTTACAATGCGGTACCCAAATGTATGTATATACGTACGATCCAGTGTAATGAATCTTTGCAACTTATTGTATTTTTACACAGGGAGTATATCATAATTAATAACAACCAACAATGATAAAATGTATACATTATATAATGACTAATACGCTCTGTAAAAATCGAATAATATTTAACCCACACAATTCGAATAAAAGAAGGTAAAAACAACGTAAGAGACGCCGTAACATTAACTTTAACAAGAGTGTTATAGTATGTCTAATATATGTATATTGGGGGAGATACACTCATAAAATTATTAAATATTAGTTGCAAGTATGAATACAAAAAAAAGAGGATAAGAGAACTTACAACGCGATAAAAAAATCTACAGAGACGTGACCTGTTTATTAGAACAAAAATCTCGGTAATTGTCCAGTAAGATAAGAGATGCTTAAAACTTCCATCGAGACGCAATTAAAATCCTTTATGTGTACGTATATTATTTACATTATGTACGTGATTTTAAGTTATCAGTCTTACGGCTCTCGAAAGGAAATTACACATTAAATGTACATACACACGCCAACGCAAGGTCTCGTTATACTGATTAGCAATTGATATTCGACGAATAGACTCTGGACGATCTGGAGCAGCAGTACCGGTGCATAAACTGGCTTCTTCACTACTACAGAACTACCAATCATCCCACGTATTTCCGGCACATCTATTCGCAAGTTTCTTTTAAGTCTAGTGCGCTGCATCGAAGCGCGAGAAGAAGAAAAAAGACCCAAAAGAAAAAAGAGAATAAAAGAAAATCGAAGAGAAGACTAAAAAAAATAATATAAGAGAAGTGGAAATAATATTAGTTCGTTCGTCGAAAGGTTAAAAACTATCTTGAGAAAGTGTAACGCGAGAGTGGAAAATCGTTATTCACTCTGAAGAACAGAACTCCGAAGAATCCCGTACGAGCAGAGAAAGCAATTTCATTTACGATGTTGCTATCAAAGCTCGATGCAAAACGCGTCTGCAAATCACCGAGTGGAGTTCTGCCGCAGTTATGCCGACATTTCTTCCAGCAATTCTGCAACTCAAAGCACTCTCTCATTCACCGCGCGAAAGCAGTGCCGCCTTCGCTCGCTCTCCCGTTCCCTGAAAGCAAAACTCAGACCGCTGAGCATTCGAATGTTGCTTTCGTTTAACAACGCGGGTGGTATTGTATTTCCGTGCACATCAGCCACACACTGGCTTAGACAGACATGCATTTAATTTCAAACGAGAGAGACTTGAAGGAGCACTGAGATAGACACTGAAGTGGCAGCGCTTTGAACGTGCTGGAAGAGAGTCAGAAGTGACTTCAAAGAAACGACCCTCTATACGTAGAAGCTACCAGATACGAGATAAGAATTGCTCGACAAGAGATGCTTGGTGCCAGAAAGTATCACGTCCGAAAGATTCGTGCGTTCACAAGCATTCGTGCTCCACTTTGCTGTCTACCTATTCCGACGCGAGTCTTTGCGATTGCGTTCATCACCGACCGGTGAATACCTGAATAAGACCGATGAACATTTCAATAACAACAATCTATACACGCCTTCATTCTTCACATTCACATCAGAGAAAAATATCATCCATATGATAATTCGACTCATACACACATCCCTCATGCGTCCTTCGTTGTAGGTATTCACAAATCAATAGCCAACGCTGTTGGTTTTAGCATTCGTAACGTAATCGAGTTACTTGCCGATTAGCTCTTTCGTTTTTCTCGCGATTTATTCATTTTTTTTGTTTATTTTTAGCCCTACTCGCTTAAACGCGACGATTTAAGCAAGTATGTAGCCTGCAAATTGCGTGTGTATGTATATACATGCATCGCGTATACGCCTAACTCTGTATATACATATATTAGATTAAATCTTCGTTAAAAAAAAATCTTTGCGAGAAGTTAAATTCAAACGTAATTACAGTACATATATATATACATATAGTTGCGCTTTAAATTAGTAGTTTAACATTTCACAAGATATGTATCTAGTATCGTTTATTTTCTCGATCTGAATCGGATATTTAACAACGCGGTAGTGACCGCCGAAATTCCGTGCGAAGCTATGATCTATTCTCTCTAACCGCGAAACGGTATCGCGCCGGAAGAGGAACTATAATGGAAACGGCATATAGCACCGGTTAGAAAATAAACCTGCCGTTAACAATTATATCATTTTGTCGTTTTCTTTTAACGATAACATTTACATCATCTGCAAACGGTATTGGCCTTCTACCGTAAACGTTTCATGTAAGTGTTAATTAATGGCATAACTTTTCAATGACTTGATAACAATAATGCCATTGCCCAAATAATGCAATAATAGGCTTAAAGAATATGTAAATAAACGTTTGTAAAGATCACGTTTTACTTTACGTCGTTTGGGCAGACTCGCTGAGCACTACGAGATAAATCTCTATAATTCCTTAAGGCACCCTAAGGCACATCGCGATGCAATAATCTCGCAACTATTAGGTATGACTGAGATCTCACAAGACCTCATTCCCCACGCGCGTCTCCTGTCTTCCGTTAAGCTCGGAAAAAAGTAATTGACACGCGTGGCCAACGATTTGTGTTCCGCAGAAAGAATCGTATTAAGAGCATCAAAAAGGAAGAAGATAGAGAAAAAAAAAGAGAAGAAGAAAGGGGAAGAAGCGTACAAAGGAAGAAATAAAGAAAGCTTACAGAACTATAACATTGGCCGATATGACGAGACCAGCGAGATGTGGATCGACTCGAAGGGTGGAAATTCAATCCCGACGGCTTTTTTTGCCCGTAGGCGGGCCGAAAATCCCAGGAATGAGGAAGCGGAAAAGGAAGAAGAGGACGTTCGTTAAGATAACGTGTGACGATGATGTCCGCGCCGGTGAGCGTGGCTACTGGCATTACAGCTGGAGGCAGACGCTGGATGATCTTGATGAACCGGTTGTATGATGTTGCGAATGCTGGAACCTGAAACAATAATGATATATGATTAGATAATATGCAATATGCAATGAGTAATTTGTTCGATTTAAGTGATAAAATGAAATAAGCCTGAAAGTACGTGTCGTTAAGTAATCATGATAGATATAGAAGAGAGAAGACAAAACGATAGATATAGAAGAGTAAATATAGAGTATATTTACTTTTATTTATTTATTTAAAAATAGAGTAAATATACTAGATGAGACAGCGCTCACAATGAAATGAATTTCTATATTGACTTTCAACAGACGCAATGAGATACGATTAATTAAGACACAATATTTTTAAGAATCTGAAAATTCGATATAATTACAAAAATAGTATTAAATACTGGATTAATTATATTATGGTATAAATTACAGTCAATTTATATTTGCAATTAAAATGCAGAGCATCGTCACATCGAGTATTAATCAGTTTCGAAAATCTTATTGATAATCGTTGCTTTAATTAGCCGTTAAAGATATTTATTCTGAAATTTATGTAATATAAATGGGTTAATAATTATATAAGATAACATCTTTAAAAAAAATTTAACATTCTTTTCACTTTGTCGGCTTATCCGAACATAGTCGATTAAAAGCGTTCCGTAAATTCGCGACGGAATTGAAACGCGTCGGAGAGGTCTCCTCGGTGACCGCCGGCTGCGATTTCCAGGGGCGGTTAACAATGCTCGGCAATTAAGACGGCTGCCTTTTTCTCGGCGACACAGAACGCACGTGTCGCGCACGTAGGTATGCATTACATATACGGGAACGCGTGCAAACACCGCGCGAGCAAGCCAACAACGAGTACGTACAGCCGCGCTCGAGGTTGTCGAGAAGTCGAGATTACCTCCGGTCCGTCCCACGCGTCTAGACATCTTAAAGCTCTTTTTTTTTGTTTTCTCCCTTTCCCTCCCTCCCTTCCTTTCTCTCTCTTTCTTTTTCGCGCGCACTCTTGGTGTTCACCAAGGCGTGGTACCACACGGCGTAACCGCGGTGCGGCACGGACGCGCCGGCATACGCGCGATCCTGCGCCACTTCTCTCGCAACCACGCCTCGAATAATGTCAGGATATCTCAGAAGTCGCGCACTTCCTCCGAGCACCGGAGATACAATTCATTGCTAAACTGTCTCAATGTCGAGAAACGTACAGATAAAGAGAGCTCGCTCGCGAGGGGTTCAACCCTCTGATGCGTTTCGAGGATTCCCGCAGCTCCTCTTATCGTGCACATGCAACTATATACAGCGATACCGGATTACCGAGAAATTATAATCTGGTTTATGTTTATCGTATCGCCTTCTACTCGAGAGCAATACACAGTACAGTTTTTAGTTATTTTTTTATCACAAATTGCGTTGCGTACAAAACTTTCAAACGAGATGATAATTGGATTGTGCATCGGGGAGTTAAAAGGTCATCGGATCGTTTGACATCAAATATGCTGTCGAATGTTGTCGAGTGGTGCCAGATATCGCAAATGAGCATCGATATGGGATATAATCAGGAAAAAAATTTGTCATCTTTAGGAAAAATCAAACACTGGCTATAAATATGTAACTAACGGACATTACTAAAGAAATATCTAAATGCAGTAATACATTATATTATTAAGAAATAGTAACTAATTAAACAAATAAGTGTTAAAAACAGCTAATTGTGCAAAAGGAAAAAGGCAAGAGCATAAGTAGTGTTAAACGCTTCAAAATTTTAAGTTAATTATCACTTGGGAAATATTTTTATTCATATCCACTGAGAAAAGAGTAGCATCCTACATATATTTGATGTATTCTGTACATATTTTCATATGTATGTAATGAATGATATTGTCAAAGTAAATCATCGGCATCTTACTTTTGAAATTCATCACTTTCCGCATTGACATAACATGTTTGCTTAATTCTTAAGCGAGGAATTAATTCCTTTGCGTGCCTGAGGTAATTTTATCTCGCAGAAGCGGCGTCATAAACTTCTTTCAGAATTCGTGTGTGAAAAACATAATTCAACATTTTAATTAATACTTCAATATAAAAAAAGTTGATAATTTTAACTCGAATCTCTGATATAAATTTACACGTGATGAATTTTTTTTTCAATAAACAAAAAATTCACAAATATGCGAATGTTCAAGGAGACTCAGAATCTTATTGAAAAACATGTAGATCATCGATTAAGTAAGACTCGTATTTGCAGAAGAAACTTGATATATTCATGACATTTGAGAATTTTGTCATACAGAGTGCAGCCGTGAAAGTTTGCAAGTCTGCAAATTACGTATATGATGATCGCGATATGATTACATCTCGTAATCGCGATTCTTCGCGGTTTCTTACATGCGGTTTTCTCCGTTTCACAATGGCCTAAAAACATAACGTGAACATAACGTTAAAAACCACCTGTTCCCAAAGTCTGTTGCCAAACAACACATCACGGGAAAACGCGTCTCGTCGGCAAATATAGACTGTTTTAGCGACATCGGAGCGAACTGGGTTAACGCGTTCGCACCAGGGTCGGGTTTCGAAGCCGAAGCCGTCGAACGAGTCGAACGCGATTCCATCTCAGATCGCGTACGCGTACATCTCGGTTTCGCGCACTTCGGCCCAGACAGATCAGGGTCGAGGACACTCTGCGCTTGGAAAAGATCCGTTTTGTTTGTTATACTTATAATAGCGCGCACTAAACGACACGCCGCTTGGCAGTATGTCAAGGACTGCTTCGCGTCCTTTTTGGCCGTGAAAAATAATCCGAGAACCTTGCCGCTAGACGTTGCTAAGCCTCGGCTGACGAGTGATACGCGGTCTCCTCAATCTGCAAGCAACTGCTAGACCTTGCGTCTAACTGGATGAGAAAGCAAGAGTATCGTTTGGAATCGCGTTAACGAATCGCAGCGTGTCTTTCGGAAAATGCAGCAAACTGGCATACGACAGAAAAGAAAAAACCGACGAGGTGAATGAATATATACGTAAATATATTACATGCTGCCTCCAGAAAAGCGATTAAAAGCTATCGCCCCGACGATACCACGTGGACCGGTCTCCCCTTCATTCACTCGTGACTTCAGCGTTATTTATATAACATTTATCGAAAGATTAATACTCGACTCGCTTATTTGACGCGTCCAGCTTGATTCCCTCGAATGCATAACACCTATTTATGCATTCATCGTTTCAGTGAAAAGATATTTTCGCGTTTCCACGTAGCTTTCAACTTTCGTTGTGGAATGTTTCGACAGCTAAGCCTGAGACTCAAATTCGACAATCAAAGTTTATTAAAAACTAAATGAAGCACTACACGGAAAAAAAATTCTGGTTAAAAACGGACGAATCAGAAAAATCTTAAAGGTGTGATCAAATATTCTGGTTATTATAAGTTATAAAGTATTATAAAGAAAAATGTAGTTATCTACTTTTGGACCCAACCACAATTTTATAGTATTTCTAATGATAATTATGGTTAACATAATGATGCATATAGTTAAGTTAATCATATTTCGTGTTAGAAATATTATAAAATTGTGATTGGAATTGGATCCAAAAGTAACTATATCTTTCTCTCAGTGTAAGTTCTATTATAATAACCAAAATTTCTATTACAATAATCAGAATATTTGATAAATCCTACAAGATTTTCCGATTTGTTCGTATTTGATCAGTGCAAGCTTCTACTATTTGCAACAAACTGATCGCACAAACGGCGCTTCGTTCTCCGTCGCTTTCGACCCAAGGAGGAGAAATAGCTTTTTCTTTATTTTCTCGCGATACAATCCTTCAATCTTTTTTTTTAAATACCTCATGCATCATGACGCGATGATACGGAGACGGAACGGAAGGGATAAGGCGAGAGATGAAAGGAGACGCGGCGTGAATGCCGTGCGGAATGGAACGAAATCGGCGTGTCTTGCCATTGCGTGGTAACAACCTTTCGTTAAGGCGATTAGAGTCGCGCGACTCTCCCCGGGCCTGTTATCGCGTTTGCCTCGCGCGCGACGACGTCGACGGTCGGCCACGTTATTTATAGAGAGAAAGTCTCTCAAGCGGCTCGGCGCGACGAGAAAGGCCGTTCGAAATTTTGCGAGGTGCGCGATTTTGTCTCGGTCGATCGAACGAAACGATAGAGGACTCCGTTCTTCCCGGAGCTTTCGGCCAATCTCGAGAGGAAGCTCGTTGCACTTGTCGGTTAATAATAGCTCGTGGGAGCGTGGTATTATTCCGTCTGTGCGCGCGCGAGACGGGTACGTAAATAGATAGAACTGTCGTCGTAGGTCCAGAGAGTGGAAGCAATGAGTTTTCACTTTGTTACGTTCAATGAGCTTTCGCGTGAAATTTACGCTTGAAATAAAAACATATATAGATGTAGCAAGCGGGTATTTTAATTCCCAAACTTTTTTTAACGTTTCATGCACTGAGAGAAAAATATAGTTACTTTTGGACCCAACCATAATTTTATAATATTTCTAATAATAATTCTAATTTAAAAAAACAATATTTTTCTCTGTGTGCGGTAGAAAGTGTGGTAGAAAGAAAAGTTAAACTTTTCTCTGTTGTAGAAATAAAAGAATCTTAATTATTTAAATATGTTATCCTGGATATAATAATATAAATCATTATATATAGTTATTATTACGCAAGGTTTTTCATTACTTCCCACAAAATACTTGTCTACTTGAAACTTTGTTAAACTTGAAACGCTCTCGCAAGCGCATTTGAAATTCGAATGCGTATTATAACTTCTTAAGAGGCATATGTTGATCTTACTGATGTTACTGTTTGTTGCATTGAAAATTCGAGTATGATACATCGGTATATATAACTGCATGACTCGCTTCTTGTTAGATGTGTGTAGGTATCAGCCCATAAAAATATGCGCCATTTTAAGCATGCATAAGGAGTGCAAAGATACCAGTACTCGAGAAGATCCGTTTAGCTTCAGATGAGTACGGCGGTGAAAGTTGCCGATGAATCAAATTTACGAAATGTGCTCAATTAAGGATTTTTATTTCAGTAGAATTATAAAAGAGACGAATATATTATGAATGTATTTTTAAGTATAATGCAAATCCAATAGTTATAAAAATTGCCGTATGTAAAATATGTTCTCACGTTTTAATCTACAAATCGCGAATGTTTAGCGCTGACAATGAGAGTATTTGTTTAAGCAGTTGAATTTGTTTAAGCTGTTGAATCGTCTCTTTCTTTCAGGCCGTCGTCCCGTCGCGAAAATAAACGCCAAGACTCGGCGAAGTATTCTTCTCTACGAAGGAACAGAAAGAGGAGAATCGAGGCTTACCATGCAGATTGTGTTATCCAATGCTCGGCGTCGTCCGGCTCCGCCACCCGCGCTATCACTCCCCCAATTGTTTTTTTCCCCGGTATACGCGCGCTCTTGTTTCCTCGTTCTCAATTTGGATCGTCGCACAGTTTCTCTCCTTACGTCCTCGCGTTTACTCCTCCCCGTTGCCACATCCCTCATGATTCCGCTGCCCCGCGAGACGTCCAGCTCGTGGTCCCGCATGATCTACGTCTCGGCGAGGTCGCTGTGGTGAGAAAACTTGGAGAAGTTTGTACAGCTTCGTACATGATTTCGATATCGGGACGAGAAGATTCGCCGGTCGATTCACCAGTAGGGCGCGTCGTTGGCCAGATGCTGCCAGGACGCAAACTCACTCCACGTACGCATGTTCAAGCTGGTGGCTTCGGTATTCTGCGGTATGCTACCGTCCCTTATCACGTTGCCATTAGGGAGCCCATCGCATTTCGCCGTCTGGGTGTTGTCATAACGTATGATTGGTACTCGGGGCTGAAGCATCGGTATAACTTGTCTCAATCCTCTTTGTAAAGAATTTAAAAAAAAATTGAGAATTTATATTTAAACTATCAATTTACATGCAAAAGAAAAAGTAAAAGTTTTTACGAAATATATCTCTAGTTTTTCTGAGGATTTTCCGAGATAAAATAAAAATTTAACAATTATAAGTATTATGTAAAAAATATAATAGCTTTAGCTTGATGCACTGAGAGAAATGTTTTGTATTATGAACCAAAAGTTTTGTTGATATATGCTCAAGAAATTTATTTAGTTGCTGTAAACAAATATGTTATTTGCTTATATCTTGTTAAGTCGTTTTGGTTTAAAGAACAAAACTGTTTTGTTCTCTAAATCAAAACGACTTAACAAGATATAAGCAAATAACATGTTTGTTTACTGCAACTAAATAAATTTCTTGAGCTTATATCAACAAAACTTTGGTTCATAATACAAAAACATTTCTCTCAGTGTGTGCGTATTCTAAAAATGAGTATCCTTGAGAACCAATAAACCTGACGGATTGCCATTGCTTAGCAAATATTTAATAAAGATCTGAAGATTCTTCGGATATCCGTGGTCGTAAATAAAAATCACGTAATTTTTACGAAATATGTCTATTCGTCAATCCGTCAGTCACATCACAGAACACCGCATGCATCATTACAAGGACTACAAATAAAAGTGACGTCATGGCGACATTTAATATTCCGCATGCGTATATATTAAAAGATATAATCCTTTTAAAATTCTTACCTCCTGTCTTTTGCGAACCAGATAATTTTTGCCCTCGTTGTTGTCCCACGACTCATTGCCTTCGGTGCGATATCTCACGCAGAATTCGATGACGTTCGATGCCACCGGCAAGGTGAGCCGAAAGCGGAAGGTGTCGTACAGGATGAGGGGACCCGGCGACCCCGGTTGCGCCACGTACGTGCAGTGCACGTCCTCGTGAGTGGACCAGCTATCGCTGCTGGCCCTCACTACAACCTCCTTGTCGTAGGCCAAATTTCGCACCTTCACCGTGCCCACCAAGCACTGCTCGGACTCGCGCACGATCACATTCTCCAGGCTGACGTTGTCCTGATCGAGCTTACGCCGGAAGGCGAGATAGTCGCTCGCCGGCTGCGGAAAGGTCACTTGCCATGGCGGCGTGCTATCCTGTGCCGCTTCTTGACTTTCGGCCTTCGATATGCCGAGCAGACCTCCGGTCAAGCCAGCCACGTAAGCCGTGCTCCACAGTGGTGGTACGTTGCTCGGCTCCGACATCACGCGAATCTAAGTATCAAATCGTACAAAATATTGAAATATTGAGAATAATGTAACAAATTAGAAGAAAGGAAAAAATTAATTGGCTGCAATGATGACAGATTAGAATTAAAAACGCGAGATTCTCTTTCTTGAACAATGAAGTAAAAACATAAATTATTATTAGAAAACTGTTGCAAAGTTTTTATTCGTAAAAGAAATTCTCATTAATATTATTAGGATTAAGTTCGGATTTGTAGTTTTGTTTATATTAACTGCACTGTAATTTTATTATTTAATTTTGATGATATGGTAATTCTGTTTGACATTTTGACGTAAGTTTAAACTAAGCGTACGCGTAAGTTTAAATTGCGCGTCTCTTGGCATTTACTTTTGACATAAATCCAGTTCGCACGTTCTCATGTATATTTTACCAATATTTCACAATATTTAACAAAGTACAAAGCTGGCGATTACTAGCGCGTGTTAAATGCATGTTTCGTGGATCTCAGGCCAGATGTTACCACGCTACTTTAGTAGAAACAACTATAAATAAAACCCGTAATTTAAAAGCCAAATAAAAATCATTGTTTGAACCGTCATTGGTTAGTACTCGCTTTGTTTATTTTCGTTGTTATTTGCCTCTATAAATAAAACCCGTAATTTAAAAGCCAAATAAAAATCATGTTTGAACCGTCATTGGTTAGTACTCGCTTTGTTAATTTTCGTTGTTGTTTGCCTCTCAAAAATAAACTGGACGTCTATTTTGTAAACATGTGGTGGCCGAAATTTTAAGAACTTTGACTCACGATACGGCAGATGGTTTAGCCATAACAAAAAAGTTTACGAGTTCTTCTTATCTTATACTTGCCGAAAAAAAAAACGAGACACCACACTGCGAGTAAGACGCGAGTAGTCAAATTTATTATTTGTCGCGTAAGAAGACCGATTTTACGCGTGTAAAGAAAATAAAAAAAAATTGTGAAAATACCTGTGTAAGAGGACGGCCGCGATCGTCGGCGAAAACCACCCGTTTCTTCTGTTTGCTATCATTTCGTAGCGAGTCTAGAGACAAGGATCCTGTAGAGAGGCACGGCCTGATTCTGGGCGGCACCGATCGGCTGGTGATCGTAGGTGCCGTGACCACCAACGGACCGTACAGCAGGGGGCTGTACATCTGGGGACTGTGCAGAATCAATTCGGCCGGCATCGCTATCGAACACATTTAGACCTGCAAAAGAAAAGGATCCAATTTGTATTGCCATTATCGTACATACACAAACGATGTTGATATCATTAAACGTTATTTTTATAATAGAAAGTATATTCCGCTTTTACAAGCTTTAAAGTTCAAGAGAAATTTCGAAAAATGGAAGATTTCATACGATTCAAAACTTATCCCAGTTCACATATACAGAGCACCAGTTACATTACATTTATGTTATAATTTCGTATTCAGCAATATAAATGTAACATAACAATGTTGTTATTTTACATTAATATTGTTGAGTGTGAAATTGTAACATAGATGTAACTGTAATGTAACTGATGCTCGACTGGGATTAAGCTATAATAAGTTTTGAATCGTCTAGCTTGTAAAGTCTATATTATATTTTACATATTATAATTTATCTAAATCTTCCGGCCACTGATGGAATTAAATGTAGTTTGCGCTGGCGATATTCTCTTTTACACACTTGTGTTATTCTCTCATGAATAGAATTGTAAAACTGTGGTAGAAGCGACAGCCTTTGTCTTGTTTGTGTTGCTTAATAATCTCTTCAATGACTTTGGCGCCTAAAATTGACGCCGAGACGATAACATTAATCTTCGTGGGTGAAATCTACGAACGATATAGCGTTCAAAGTTAGGAACATCTTTTGGCTGCCAAATTTCATCAACTATTCGAATCATTCTCGGATCACGTGGATCGGATCCGTATAATTTTAATGCGATTAAAAATATTTCTTAGCTACGTCGATTGAATGCCAATTAGATGCCGATATGCGTTTATATATGCTTATCGATTTACTAATCACATTCTTTGCTGAGACACAAACAGTTGTATATATCTTTACATATTAACTACTACCAAAAATACCTGTATACCTTAAGACTGTGTTACGTTAAGCGCGCATAATCCACATTAATATATTTTTCCGAATTATCAATTATTATCTGCTATGTCAAACACATTACCAGATACGATGCTGTCAGTTATTTATCCAATGCATTACGATATCTTGCAGAACAATCTATCTCATGTATTACATATACACATTTTTGTTCCCAGATACGATACGATTGTGTGGTTAAAAAGTGAACGGTACAAGTGATTAAAGGTTATTATAATCCAGCATAAGTAAGATTTATTACTTATTAATATGAGTTTTAGATAAAAGTAATATACAGGGTAAGTAATATTCATATTTTCGTTTATATGCCAAGTATCTTATAAAGAGTACAAAACTTTAGTTTGTTATGTACAAAGATTGTTGCAGTCCAGTGCAATCTATATAAATCTTTCGAGCTAATTAAGTGTAAAAATTACTTAATTGCGTTCGTTAGAGTCTAAACTTGGAATCTGTGCATATCTGCGCACATAATTTTTGCCATTGATACACTTTTGCGTGCCGGCGCACATATTATATACATAATCAAGTTACTCGTGGAGTAGAATTACGACTCTCAGGCACGACGAACCGGTGAGTCGCTCTTCCTTTTCTGGGGACCGGTTCCGGGTGAACCGGGCCCCGAGACGCGACACGCATGTACATACATACATACAGTAGGTACCAGACCGAAACCAAACGGCAGCGCAGAGAATCGGCAGACCATGAACCGCGATTTCAAATCTCAGCACGAAGTTATCTTTTAAATCAGAGATATAATATCGAATGTAATTAGTTTGCAGTAAATTGCAAATGCTGCTATCAAAAGTTAAATGCATCTGAACACCTTGTATGAGTGGTGTAATGCTTGTTTCTTCCGACAGAATCAGAGAGGTGCGGTTTACTTGATGTTAAAAATAAATCCAGATAAGCTACAAAGTCAGTTGCTAGATAACTATGCGATTGGAGAAATTAGAGAGATTTAATTGCGATAATATTCGTTTGTACATTTAGTAGTTTATTTAGTAGTTTAGTAGTTTATTTATAAACGTATGTATCCAATTGAACATTTAACTATTTATGTTGTAGTTATTAAATTTTCATTACACATATGATAAAAATATTATGCAGGAATATAATATAATTATACTATATTAAGTAATGCAAATAAAATAAAAAAAGTTTTACTTTAATTCAAACAAGTTTGATCATAATTAGGCAGCACCGATTAAACTTATCAAGTATCTAAGATTCCTTCGAAAGACGACAGAGAGAATTTAAAGTAGAAATTAAATTAATAAATTGGAAGCTAAATACCGTAAAGAAATTCATTGTAACTTGGACATTGCACAGTTCACGAGATTCATTACTCGTTATGTGTATAAAAATCGCTTCATTTTGCAATGATTTACCAAGGTCGAATTGTTTTGTCTAACAATTTATATAAGAATGTTATCATTTCTTGACATTCTCATTATCATTTCCTTGTAATTTTCCGAAGCCGTTACAATATCCTTTATCTAACCAACAACTTGTGTCGTCAAGAATAGACAATAAGTTGAAACAGTGCTTTAGTTATGCAATTAACCATTTTTATTTACGAGCGAGTAAGTAATATCAAAAAGTAATAAAAGAATATTCGGAAAACAATATTCTTGTGGACATTGATTACAATTAAAAATATCTTCACGCAAAAACACGAATAAATGTGGACATTACTAAAGAATTAAATTGTCATTTTACTCATTGGACAAAATTACCTAGATTTTCTTCAGATTAATCATTGCAAGCTCAAGATTTATCTCGTAGAACTTTGTCAGTCCTTGGATTATCACACGTTTGCAGCCAATAACGCCTTCGACACGCTTCGTTGCATCCTATTCACTTCTTATTCTTTGACTCGACGATTCGTGATCGGCGCGTTGCACTTTTCTCTTCAGATGTATCGCCGCCGATGTTTGAATGCATTCGACGACGGTATTTTTATTGTTCCCGAAGAGATCACAAAATGAATAAACTCACGGTTTTAAACTCACGGACTCAATTCTCGATGCAACGCGACTCGTTATATTTCTACTTACGCTTTTCCAAGATGCATATTTCAGCGCAATAAATCCATCCGCGATATTTTTATCGTAAATACGAGGAAATGAAGAAACCTCTCATCATAAAGTAATGATCGGGTCGGACCGTCATGCATTAATTATCGTAAACAGTTAGGTAAACGTTATATAATAAACGATGGATAACTATTGAAAGGATGACATTTATTGAAATGGCTGCAATATTTTTAGAATATCGCAAAGTATTACTTTTATAACATTATGAACATTTATAGTAATTATTTATTGTATATTTCGTTATAAATTTAAAACTAAGACCTAATATATTTCAAATTTATTTCAAATTTTTATAAAAATAATTAATAATATACATATTACAATCGTAATTATTAAT
>JAJVSH010000148.1:228738-239735 GCA_021460005.1 Tetramorium alpestre | reverse complement strand
ATATAATATATTATACGTATATATAAAAATATTCCGGAAATTGATGATTATCAATAAGGGTCATTGATGATACAGTTCTTCTCGCTGCTAATAACACGAGCAGCAGAAAGAAACGATCGTACACGTGTCAGCGGCAATAGTTTATCGCCTCTAGCCTCTTCTGTTTACACATGTGAGGCCATGAAAAGGAATACATGATTGCAGCGAATGTCCGATATGTGCAAGTTCGATAAGCGATCGAACGCATTTTTCTGAGCTTCGATTAATATATTATTATTACGATTATGCCATACTCTACAATTCATACAATTTTTATAATATTAAGAAATATTATTTTTACTAACAACGATAAAATAAACAATTAATAATTATAATAATTATTATATACTGATACTTATTATTATATACTGATACTGATTGCAATATTTTATAACTGTGATTGGCTACTATTTTATTATGTAATAATTTTATTTTAGTTCAACACCCGCGATAGTTTATACAAGTTCAGCAACATTACTATATATCTAGATTAAATAGTTTATTATTCTTCCCAAGTGTATAGATACGACAATTACGTAAATATTCAGCATTTTTTAAATCAGCCAAATATGCCAGATGCATTTTATGTTCTTTATGATTGCATTATTATTCGTATCGATAAGGATGCTCTTGGGTCATCTTAAGTTTATGTCACACTTATCTCTATCTTTTTTTATATTTTTATACTTTAATCTCATTATTGGAATATATTGGAATATATATTGGAATATATGAAATTTATTGTCTTTGATAATTTGGAAGAATAGATTATTTTTACACTCGCATTTATTGCATTAATTCTTCATATACCTTTAAAGAAATTGCATATCTCACTCACATTTTTAATTTCTAGCGAAAGCTAAGAAAGTCTAAGTGCATAAACTAAATTGCCCTTTTTTTTATAGGAGAACGAATATGATCTGGTTAGATGACTTGATGAGGAAAGTTACGCAGTCGAACTATTTCGGACAATCTCGTAGACAAATTTAGATTGTCGTGAAATAACACGGCCTTGGATCTGGTCCAAGCATGTATGTGTCCGTACTGTTTAAGGTAGATATAAACTTGTGGACATCATCAAGGAACGGAAAAGTGATAGCAAACCTTGTCAGTTCAATTGTAAATTGCTCGAAATAGAAAATCTTAACCTCGCGTAGAGGTCACGAAATTTGCCAAATCATAACTAGTAAGATTTGAAAAGTGAGTTCAAAGAATAAGACATTGTGAAAGCTGTAACAAAACGCTTTTAAATTTCTAATCCCTTCTGTTTCCTTTCTTTCACTTTCTATTTTTTTTTTTCTCTAAAAAGAGTAATTCTATATAATATATTTATAATAGTATATAAAGTATATTTTTCATTCTTTTTTATATTGCATTGCTGCAAATTTATTTCCTATCATACGCACATATGTATATACATATAAGTAGTTCTGATTTATTAGTTTTTACACGACAAAAAACTACAAGATAGATCACACAACAGGTTCATTGGATTGTATGTATTTTTAATAAATAATTTAGTTATCGCGTATTTTAAATGCGCTGTAATCCTAAGGTCACGATCAAAGATATCCGCGGTCACTTTGCAGTTTATTCCCAGAGACTGCATTGGCGCCATGTGGTGATTACATGCAGCTTTGATGTCGAATCATTTGTCGCTAGTAGAACGCAATGTTGCATGACGAACAGGTAAATTATCAAGATGGAACGAACCATCTGCATTGACGATAAAACAAATTATCAAGCATGTGTCTCTTCTATCCTTTCATACTAAATTATTCTAATGAGAGATATACGGGATAGAGAGAAGGAGAAAGAAGGAATACAGGTATATCGCAATAGTAAAAATTTATATTAGGAGAAGAAGATTAAAGAAATTTTCTATTTTTTATTTAATTTTAATAACATTTTTTTTATTAGAGACTTGAGTCAAATTGATGAGATACTTAATGTTAAAGCTTAGAAAGTTGTAGTGAGTATTTTTTAAAACGAAAATAATTTTTTTCAATGAAGAGAACGTGATAAATGAAATCTGTCTCATTTTTTTTTCAAGTGCCTTAAAATATGTTATTTATAACGTTGCTCTCTGTGAAAAACTATCATTTAAAACAAACGGAAGTCATAAATTTGATTCATTTGAGGGATAAAGGATACAAGTCTAAAATCAGGATAAGTTACGTAATTGTCAAAGTCGAAATATCACATTAAGTACGTGACTTACATAGTCTTAGCTGATAAGATATTAATTTAAAATAAAGCTTCGCATATGTTAATCACAGTGGGTTTTTACAACCGACGTTTTCTTATTTTTATCTAACTGGCGATATGGAAAAGATATGAAAATATATTATCTATTTTTTTCAATTCTGTTTTATTTTATAATTGTCAATTTTTTTAATTTAAATAAATGTATGGGTATAGAATTTATAAATTTAATTGCTTTTATATGTATATAACGACAATAAAATTATATACGTCGCAAATATTTGAAAATATTTTACATTAAAAAGAAATAAAAAATAGCTTTTAACAATGTCAGTTATCAAGTGCAATGATAGATTATACATAACTCTGGGAATACTATGAGGTAATACTTGAAACACTTGTACGACAGACAAATTGTTAATCGGTCATCGCTATCAGTCATACTTCACTATATTTAAAAGATAAGGCTATCCAATCGCGAAGAATTAGCATCATAGAGATAATAAAGCGCGCAGAAGGTGTCAAACGCTACACGGAAGATGTCAAGTATCGCTTGTGCCTCTGGAAGTTATTTTACAAATAGTGTCTAATTTACGATTTAATTTATCACATTTCCGTTACTTTTTGACAGTTGTTGCATATACATAAGTAATCGATCAAACTGACCTAAGGTCATCAATAGCACAATCATCATTTAATGATTGTATACTCTCCTTACTCGGCAAAACTTGGATTTTTATATTATCGTAATAAATTTTTACGTTAAATCAGTAATAAAAAAAAGAGATAAAAAATAGAGGAATTAAAAGATATATTTGTCAAGATAAATTGCTTGACATTTTTTTGCTTTTGTTATTTTTATATATTATTTATTTAATTTAAAGAAATTTAATTTTTATTTAATACACTTACTAAATTATTTCTTTAACTATCCTTGAAATGGCAAGGCTCGGAATAAATAATAATTTCGAATTATGTAAATATGACAATATCTTATCCTTTAAATAGCTTTAAATTACGACATAAATTATCATTGTAAGTAGAGTAGGATTGCTTTGTATTTTACTTTGCATTACGTTCTGGCAGATACCTTTAAATCAAACAAGAAAATTTAATTGCGCGTGCAGTGCAAAAACACGCGTTGATATCGGGTTCGACGATTTTACCGGTGTAACGTGACTTTTGTTTGTCAGTCCGCAATGCGTGATATTGCCTGATACATGCTTAACCAATCGGAATTACTTCGCGCTGCTCAAGACACACATTCTTTATCGTTGAGGAAAAAACGATGAGGCGCATTTGACTGATAGCTTTAAATATGCACTTGTACGAATGACATTATTGAGATATTGTTTCGGCACAGTTGACGTGTATTGTCACGCGAGTCGATGGACGGTAGCTGCCTCGATTTCACTTCTCATGAATACAATTCCGTAAATAGTTCAGTGCGCCTGTTCTGACGCATGAATTGACGAAAATAAAGACGAAATGACGAACGTGAATGGAAATGTGATCGTGGGTGCGTTACCAATTCCACGAAATTGATTTAAACAACTTTAACCTTTTTACTATACAAAAAATATAAAAGAAGGACGAGAAATGTGTACGTACCTTTGAAAAATTTTACACAAAATTAGCGAAAATTTTATTTCAAATTATAATTATAACTTTTTAATGTTCGGGAAAAAAAGTATCGTGACATTTTACAAAAATATTGATTTATGAATAAAAAAATATTGAGATACAAGATTAATAACTTATAATATAATACATAATATTATATGTAATATATTCTCTAAATGATTAAATATAATCAAGTTTTTAGTAATTAAATTCACGAATGAGATTAAATTTGAAGGGAAATGAATAATTGATGGAATTAGCTTAGTTAATTATTTCTTCCGCTCGAATTGATACTTGGTTGATACCATATCTAACATCGCATTCTAATTATAATTGTTAATCTCGTACGAAAGAATTACCGTTATCTGAAAGAAGAGACAAATGATGCCGAAATAATAATACCAAAACCTATATGCCTGACCTACGATAATCTCGATATCATGTTACTCAGTTTGTGCATTAAAGAATGACCATAAGAATATAAACGATGTGTACAAGAATGTAAACACTATGTCAGATAATCCTGAATAGTTACTCTTTGGCATTTTGAATTTCCAGACGCTCTAATGTTACTGGAAATCCACTTTTTATAAAGTAGTCCAAGCAAGTTATGATAATAGAATGAACTTTAAAATCTACCAAGTCACTAGAAGAGTAGAAGCTTATGAATAAAATTTTGTCAAGTTTCTCTCTCTCTCTCTCGCTCTCTCTCTTTGCAAATTGATGTTCTGTAATGTTCTTAAATTTAAAAAATTGCCGTCTTATCTCAATTTATATTTTGATCCTTACAAATATTAGAATATGTAAACATTTATTCTAATATGATAAGTATGTAGATTAAGTATAATAAGATAATTAGGACAAATAGAAACTTATTTAAAAAATATATTACTTATTTTTAACTTTTCTTTCTAATTTTATGTGAATCTACTTTTCCTCATTCATTATAAAGGCAAATTGTATTAAATACTAATATTGCTTTCTAATCTTTTAGCATAAATTATAACGGCTAGCATAAATTATAAAATGTATGTATTAAAATCAAGCTATATTAGTTGAATATTCTAAACAATTAATACAACTATACTCTTTCTTTCTCTCTCTCTCTCTCTCTCTCTCTCTCTCTCTCTCTCTCTCTGTAATTTTATATAGAAGAAAGTATCTTAATTAATACAATCTATATTTTGTTAAATATTATTATCATATCGACACTGAAAAAACGAAAAGATCGCGGAGGAACTTTGATATTTATTGCAAAATTTTTATCTGTACTTGTGACATGTGTCATATTCGTTCATCACACTTGACATATCGATATGTCCGTGAGTCTACTTAGCAACGATAAACCTTGATTATGACGACAACACTTGTTGCAAATAAGTTATAAGCGTCAGTTGTTGAAAACGATCTTTGAACGTAAAAAGTAGCCGCCGATTATGAAGAGTAAAATGACGAACGTAGAAGAGACGTGCTTCAACCGGTTTTAACATTTTATATGCGTGTCACACAAAATGACCGTAAACCGGGCTCGGTAAAGAGCAGGAGGACCGGTCGATGGAATTTAAGTAGCTTCATTCAAATTCGAGATCAGATCACGAATGCGTACAAATAGCTCGGGGATTATTAAGAGACAAACATTCCGATCTATTCTTGATATTTAAGATTTTATAATTGTTTTATCTTAGGACTTTGAGCTGAAAACATGAACGCTCTCACGTGCACGCAGCTAAGTAACTACGATTACACTTAATTAATTGGAAATTTTTTTAAAAATTTTATTATCCAATTTTATTCGGTGCCTTGTTTTCCCTTCGATCAGATAAGTATATGAAAAATTTGTGTAAAATCGCATTTATGATTTCGACGCACACGAAGATCGAGAACGAGATTCAAGTTTACGTGGTTGTAAAGTTCAATGGAACTATCGATAGAAACGTTCTAATTTCGAATCGCCGCTGCAAGTCACCAGACATCCATGCGACGAACACGTGAGAGAGATGTTGGATAAGCGGCGTTCGACGAACCATATCTGGTACTTTCAGAATCAGACGACTCCGTATCCTGTACGCAGTATTTCCTTTATTTTTTTTCTTTTTCTTTTTTCACTCGGACGGAGGCGCCGCTGAGGTCGAACCCTCCCGGCCTTATCGCCTCCGGTATTCTGGTTCGAAGCGGTAATGATAACCGACATACGTATATTCTCAGCTCTCTCTTTCTCCTTCTCACTTGGCTCTAACGCCCTCGCGAAATGGCCGATCGCGGAATCTTACCGAGCAAAGTTTAACTCGTCGCCGAAACCACGCGACGTTAGACCGCATAGAGATGCACTGCGGCCGTTTTAACGCACACCCGTTTATCGTTAAACACACGTAAAGTAGCGTTAGAGGCACACATTGACTTATTCTTTAAGTCGAAATATAGAAAAATTATTTTATTAGGAATTTTCTGTGAAGATTCTCCTTGATATATATTTTTTACTCTGCTATGCGATGCAAATCATATATGCAGTACAACGTTCAGTATTTATTATTTACTGTAAATTAATATAATTTTTTTATATAAATGAGGGATAATATTTTAAACAAAATTGATTTCAATAAGAAATTTAAAAAGCAAATAAATGGATCGTCTAATAATTGGATATAAATTAATTGATATCTGCATATACGCGCGCGAATTTAATTTTATTTAATAATAGATTTATAACCCAAGAAGTAGTGAACTAGTAACCCAAGAAATAATGGATTAATTATCTATTCCCGTAAAAATTAAAATAATGACACTTTCAAAGAAACTAACAATAAGAGGGCTAAAACCCGACCTGGGATTTTATCGCGTGCGTTATCTTTAATGATGATGAATAGATTAATATTTTTTAATACGACAAAAAAATACTCTTTGTGTGCCGTGCGTGCAGAACAAAAGAAAGAAATCAATGAGTCTCAAACATCAAAGCTACATTCATGTCGACTTAATGTGTCTTAATGAAACTGTGGCGTCTTAACGCCTTCCGTGATATCTGATGTAATACCATTCGAGAATCACGTGTCTCCAATTTACTTTTTTTTTTCATTTTAAACTACGATACATGAAATCAGTAGACGGAATGGTTATAGACACAGATAAGGTATCACATTTATTCATTATCCGTGTCTAAACTTTCTTTCCTTCGCTTTCTCAGAGCGATATCGTAATTTGCTCATTAATGCACGCGTCGGTATTATGTAAGAAACGGAGCACATCTTCATACGTTACTACAAGATATAAGATATTTATTTCCACACGATGCATTCGCGTAAATTCCAGACTTCCCGGCTACTTGAATACTCTTTCAGAGCTTTCCTACACAGACCGGGTATCCCCGGTCACTCGATGCACCCTTAATCGGAAAGGTCGAGAATCGGCCTCGGACTTTCCCCCGGAAACTAGTACTTTGCTTAACACATGTAATAGAAATTCACGTAGGTGTGTCGAGGGTCGATTAACCGCGGGAAAAATGCCGGCTTTTGTGCAAACATGAAACGCACGACTACACACGACGTGAATGTCGTCCAGGAAGCCGCCAAGCTGGTTTCGAGAGAATATCTGGACGATATACGCTGTTCGGTATATGCACTTCTCTGCAAAGATCCGATATAAGAGATTTTGTATCTTAGAAACATAATTTCTCAAACTTTATCCGTTCATTGGAATTTTTTATTATTCTATCATCGAATTTTTAATTAATAAATAATTGATTACTGAAATTAAAAAGGTAAAACAGGTAAAACAGGTAAAGAGAATAAGATGTCTTCATTTTAATAGATCTAATTTTAACAGATCTAATTTTAACAATGAATAATTACACATGAAAAATAATCACATCTGCTTGAACTAATGTTTCGACACAGTTTGCTGATTAATTGCGAAACAAAATTCCTTTAATTATATATGTATTGCTAATGCGTATCAATACGTTTCTAACTTAGTAAAAATAGATTTGTTTAACATGTTCGGGCTAATTTGGTAATGATACGACATAATGTCTAACATGTGTGTAAATTATGCGACTTGTCACTTGAAGAAGTTATCTTGGGTTTTGTTTGTAAACAAAGAATCCCCTTCGCAAAACAATAATATACGTATATGTGACACACACAACTTTGTTGGCCCGCTGTAAATGAACTTCGAAAGAGCATTTAAATAAAATAATTGATTACATGTTATTTGACATTAATTAAGAATTAATTAAGTGTTGATTAAGATTCACACGTTATCTTTCGTTCCAATTTTAATCTTCCGTTTAGACTATCACGCTAGTTTCACGATACAATTGTGACAAGCTCCCGATTAACGTCGCGCAATTATATCGATATTTTTTGCTAGCAAACAGAAATACCATGTCGATAAGAAAGGAGCAAGAGTTCATTTGTAAACCAACACAAAGAGAGCTCTCGGTATTTTCCATTGTCGGAAACTGTTTGTGGCTCATGAGGAACTTGATCTGAATTTTGCATCATACTCATCCTCACTTTGAACACGTACTTTTTCCAGCTTGAAATTAAGTTTTCATCCAAATCTAATTTGATGAAAAAATGAAATCTTTGGCGGCTTTTTCCAAATTTAAATTTGCTTAAATATGAAGATTCAATTAAAATTAAATCTTTACAGAAACGTGCTCGCGCAAATCTATCTTCTCCAAAAATCGAATCGATTCACGAAGTCCCGAATCAATTTGTCTGCATTCCGCACTTGATGTAATTCTATTATTGATTCTTATTTTACGTATTTGTATTCAGTGTCACATAGTCAAAATAATCAGATCATGGAGCTGACAATAAAGTGTCGAAGGTAAAACCGATAAAACGAAATTCGCGATTCTGAGCAATTCCCGGCTGCAAGGGGAACGTCCAGATTTGTTGCAGACGCGGTTTCAGAGCGGCGCGTCCGCTACTACTGCATCGCATGTTCGAAACCAATGTAATTTCAATATAATGTCCATTTCTACCAATGTAGATTAACTTTAATTTCGGTTTAATTTACTTTTTATCGTTTTATAATTCTAAAGATAGATAAAAAGATATAAAGAGATAAAAATAGAGAAAGATAAAAAAATAAGTTAAACTAAACTTAATCTTTATTAGTAGAAATGAGTATAAGATCGATTTCACTTTTATGCCACAGGCGTGATGAGAATCTCGCCACAATCATATGTTTTTATTTTCAGATAAATCGAGAGATCATTTTCACATTGGCGTGTTGTTGAAATCTGAGCTTATTAAAATGAATACCGGCTTCGATACTAGTTTTTACATGTGCATTCCCTTCACACGATAATGCATGTGTGCATGTATCGTGCTTTGAAAATATTGCGTCAAGTGGCAAGTTTCAAAAACTATTTTAATTACTGTTGCAGTTAAAATTAAATATATATGAGTTACGACATGTAATATGTATATGTATGAGTATATATTGTATGAATAAATATGAAAATGTACACGGAGAGAATTTTTCGTTATATTTTACCGTAAAATTCACTACAAATTTTAACATGTTTGGTGATAAGAGTAGGATAACTAGACAATTACATAAAAATAAAAAAAACCTGTTAAATATTACCGAAAATGATAGGAATTTGTGAAATGTACAACAGAAATTTTATGAACTACATAATAAATTTTTATAAACTACATAGTAAAAATTACCAAGCAGATTGTAATATTATTCAGACAGATTTTATATTTTATTGATAGATATGAATAAATCAGAGAGAATTTATAAAAATCTTCCAAATTTTAGTTATCCCACGATTACCATGATTTTTAGGCTAAATTTTAAGAGAAAATTCTCTCCGTGTAGCATTATCGTATGTGCACAAAAAATTGAGAACAATAAATTTATGATTTCAATAAAAAAAGTGTATTTTTACGAATGTCACGAAGATTGACTGCAATTATTCAATTAATTGCATGATTAAGTTGTCTCATTATCGCATTTTTTAAATATTAATTATAAATTATTGAAACTGTTCTATTTTATCAAATACATAATATTGTTGTGCAAATGTTGTTATGCAGAAATTGCAGAAATTTAATAAACAAATGTAATAATTAAACATTAAAATTAAAACAATTAAAATTAAAGTTGGAAAGAAATAGAGAAGGAGGGGGAGAGATGTTCAAACTAATAGATAATAATTTTATCTGCCAAATGATTTAATTAATGATAAGATTGCTACAATATTCAACCATTTTTATCTAATAAAAGGATTAATTTAAAAAAAGAAATAAAGTAATAGAGAAAATAGTAGAGAGAAATTAATAGAGAAAGTAATAGAAAAAATCGAGCTTTTTTCCTGTTTAGCACTTTACGTGAAAATCCATGAATAGAAGTCCTTGTTGAATTAAACAAGAATGCGTGGGAGCTCTTTTTAACTAACTATACTCGAAATTAATGATCAGTGCACGTTGGCGAACCGGTAGCGCGAAAATACGCGATCGACCCGATCTACCTCGCGAGAGTTTAAATCGCCCACGCGCTATGTCAACGAACCGACGAAAAAATCGTGCGTGACGTTTACGACTCACCAGTTTCTCACAGTAACGACGTAGGCTCCTCAGACGTGTGACGAGAGGAGCGGATTTAAATAACTCTCTCGGAGTCTCCGCTCCGCTTTCACGATGCCGTCGACGTGTTCCTCCTTCCTCCTTCCGCGCGGTGGGAACCTCTTTTTCCGGTCCTCCTACTTCACGGAACTTCAAGATCGGTGACCGAGCTGCGCCGGCTTTTCTTTCCGGGAGAAGCGACTTCGGTCTCATACAATTTCGTACGGCATCGCGTATTAGTCGGCTACCACCACGATCTACGAGAATCTGTGCCGCATGAGGGAGTTTCCGTTTTGCAAGAGAAACGCCGGGTCGCGTTTAAAGAGCCGGCGGAGAACGGCCGGACGACTCTCTCTGCTCCTCATGTGACAATGACTGATGTCGAGCGCATCGTGCGCGTGTCTGCCACCGACTCCGGCGTGCACGACCGACTACGGCGGTCTTATCTCGCCGTCGCGATACGACGACAATCTCAAGTCGCGAGACTCGCGCTATCACATTCGCGCGCGAAAGGAGGAGGAGGCGGAATAGAGAGAGAGAGAGAGA
>JAJVSH010000148.1:185144-201913 GCA_021460005.1 Tetramorium alpestre | reverse complement strand
GTACAATTTGCTGAGAAGCCATAGCATCTTGTAATAAACATCTTACATCGTCCGCGCTGGCTAAATCCACTGGAGTCTGTCCTTCTTGATTTTTCAAAAAGGGATCGGCACCGTGAGCAAGTAAAAGGGCACACAGCTGTGTTCGACCCTTTTGCGCAGCTTCATGCAGTGGCGTGAATCCCCATTTATCAGTTGCATTCACCACAGTATTGTATTTAATGAGCAAAGCTGCAATGTCCAGATGACCGTAGCTCGACGCGTTATGCAGAGGAATAAGGCCGCCCTTATCTTGTGCATTTACATCGGCTCCACGTTCAAGCAAGAATTCAGCTACTTCCAGGTTATTGTATCCCGCTGTGTTGAAAAAAGCGCAATTTATATATAAATACATAACATTACCGCTTCTATAAAAATATACAAAATCTCTTGATTTAATCCCAAAAGCTTAGATTAAAATCAAATTTTACACTTTATAAATTTGCAGCAAAATAAGACAAAACTAAGAATAAGTTGCTTAAATATATTTTTAAAAACAAAACGAAAGAGATTATCAATGCTCATGTATAGAAGAAATGTTTAGAAGAAATGATATATTTACCGGCTAAATGTAATGGAGTACTATTGCGTCCTTGGGCATCCCGGCAGTTGATGTTATCTTGCGTAACCAGTCTCTGAACTCTGGCTAAATTGCCCTTCTTTGCTGCATCCAGAAGAGCGCTATTTCCACGTAAAAGATCTGCTACATCCTGATCACCGTCTCTTACCAAGTCTAATGGCGTCGCACCGTCTCTATTTTTTTTAGTGGCATCTGCTCCGTGTCTCAACAATAATCGAACTATTTCGTACTTGCCCTTGGCGGCGGCTTCGTGAAGCGGCGTAAATTTCCACAAATCGGCAACGTTCACAGACGCCCCGTGTTTCACTAATAATTCCGTAACTTCGTAGTGGCCGTAAGAGCAAGCGTTGTGGAGAGGAACCAATCCACTGTATCAAAATAAATATAATATACAATGTTATTAAAAATATTTTAAATCATACATACTGATATATAGATATATTTTAAAGAAAAACTAATATTATATATTACAGTATTATAAATATTAAATAATTAATAGACTTTAGACTCATGTTCTATTGCATTAATATTGGATTAATTACCCTTTGTCTTTGGCATGTACATCTGCGCCATGTGCTAATAGATACTCTACAACCGGCACTCTATTAAAACCCGCTGCAAAATGCAGTGGAGTCGAGTGTCTCCCGTCCAAATCACGGCAATTCACAGCATGTGGATTGGCCTGCAAGATTCTTTCTACCGCAGCAAGATCGCCCGATTTGCTCGCCTCCAAGAGTTGCGCTTCCACATCGTCGGTTCCATTCGGTGGATCTATGTAATTAAGCACAAACACGTTAAAGACGAAAATATTCTCTCAAAGTTGTGAAATTAGATCAAGTAACTCACCTTGCAATATTTTCAATACATTCTCGGCGGAGATTTGTGCCGCGGTGTACCCTTGAAGGGACACTATCGAAGGATCGATATTATACGACAAGAGTATTCTGCAAGCTTGTACGTTATCCTCTCTAGCGCACCTAGGTAGGAAATAATTAATTGACGTATTATGAACTAACAATATTAAAACTGACTCACTCATTTCTTACGGCGAAATTGAAACAAGTGGTATTCCAGAACAAAGATACCTGTGCAGCGCGGTTTGTCCTAAGCCATCTAGCGCATTGACTTTCGCATTATGCCGCAGTAATATGTCCATCGCGTCGTAATGCGAATGATCGGTCGCCACGTGAAGCGGCGTAAGAAAGTCTTTATTTTTCTCATTCATGGCAGCATTCTTTCGGATCAAGGCCTCAATAACTTGCTTTCGCTTCGGATATGGTGACGCTACTGCGCAATGCATCGGTGTGTCGCCGGTGTAAGGATGTTTAAAATTAACAATCTCTTGAGACAGATACTTTTTAAGCTTAGTAAGATCTGCCTGCCTGCAGGCGTCCAGTAGACAATGACCCTTATATTCGTCTGTAAATGCATTGGACATGAATTGTAAAATATGCACAATTAAAATATTTACGAATCGGATGATAAAAATAGAGAGTATGAATAAATCCGTTCAGAACTCACATGCTAGTCTTTCTTGTAATTCGAGAGTCGGTGCCACGTCGATGGCGCTCTTACTATGGCAGTTTAATTGCGTCGGGTCCGCTCCTTCGCTCAATAGTAAAGAACAGACCTCTGCTCTGGACTTACTCGCGGCTTCGTGCAACGGAGTGAACGTCCAGAGATCACTGGCGTTAACGGCGGCACCGTGCTTTAGAAGAGCCTCGGTTACTTCAAAGTGGCCATACGAACAAGCGTTATGAAGCGGCACGAGACCTCTGTAAATGTGCGCGTGTTAGGATTTCAATACATCATGATTGAATATAGATATATTGTGTAAGGGTAAGCCTACAAGTGTAATAAGCTTTCAGCTACAGTAAATTGACCAATCATAGTCAATTATTCCGTTCACATTTTACTATAATTGGTCAATTTCTTATGGGTTAAGGGGTACGTTCCGAAAAAGCTTTCGCTAATTATTTTTCTAATTATAAAGTTGGTAACTTTGGAATTAATTTACCGTTCCGTTTTGTAGATCAGTTGATACCATTCTGGATGTTCATTGAAACAATGCAATTAGATAGAGCTCTTATTTTCTGTTATTAAACTTTAGAAATATTAAATTAGAAAAAATGTCTAACATAAAAAAATACAAGTTGGAAATATATTGTAAAGATGAGAATAAAAATATTTACGTTTTAATTTCAAAGGAGATTTATCTTCATTTTCCTTATCACCTGAACTTGAAAATATTTCATTCAATATAAGTAAAATATCCATTATTGTACAATAACAATTCGTCAGTGAAAATATGATGTAGTTTACTTGATCAGCTGATTCATAATGGAACCTACATAAGTTACAGAATGACCAACTTCATAAGTAAAAAAATAAATTAGCGAAAGTTTATTCAGAACGTATTCAAAGCTTATTACATTTATTGTAGACCCAGATTAGGGATCTTGACACACAGAAAAACTTGAGCAATAAAATTTAAAAGGTAAAGAAAGCGATCAATCACAGTCGAGTGTAAGCAGCCATTTTGAAACTTAACAAGATTGAAAATTTTGTATGGATAAAATTCTTACATCTTAAGTTTTTCTGTGTTAAGGCTCTAAGGACCACAGTAAATAAATAAAAAGAACAAATACTATAAACAGAATGAAACGAAAAACGATTTTTTACCTTATTACACATTAATCTATAAGTTGAATGTCCGCATTCTACTAACCCTTTATCCTTGGCATGCACATCTGCGCCATTTTGAAGAAGAATCTGTACAACCCTAGATCTATTATATCCAGCCGCCAAATGCAAAGGCGTAGATCTTCTTCCGTCACTGGCGTGACAATTGACATTAAGAGGATTTAATAACTGCAACAATCGCTCCTCATTTCCAGATCTAGCTGCTTCTAAGAGCTCATCCTTTCTATACTCTCCTGTTAGTACCGGTTTTGTAGAAACATCTGCTACTTCTAATGCAGTCTTTCCTTCTGTATTCCTAATGTTTACATCTGCTCCGTGCTGTAGCAGAGTAATACATACGTCTATTTTACCCTGTCAAGTACAAATGAAGATGAAAAAGTTAGACACCATTTCCATCTTCAGCTTTCAGTATCATTGACAAAGTCGCATAAGTACTATAAATAAGCACCTTGATCGCCGCCTCGTGTAAAGGCGTGAAATTCCAATTATCTCTCGTATTCGGACTCGCTCCCGCCTCTAAGAGTAATCTTACAACGTCACAATGTCCAAAGGAACATGCATTGTGTAGTGGATGTAGACCACCGTCGTCACGAGCTTGGATCGACGCACCGGCAGACAGAAGGAATTCTACAACGTCCTTTCTACCGTATCCTATAAGAAATATATCATATACTATATAATATCTTTATTATACTATTTAATATCTTTATAATAGCTTCTAAAAAATAAAATGACACATTTTAAATAATTACTATAAAATACAAAAGATTCATAACGTACATAGTGAAAACGATAAAAAATGATGCATGCATATTTATAATCACATATGTAATTACATTTGTCAAATTTGTTAAGTTTTAACAAGTTCCTACATATTCTAAATTTATAAAAATTATATTTTTTACTATTCGAATATATCAAATTAAATGTACGTGAGATTACTATAGTCATTAATGTAAGAAACATTTAAATTATTTATTCAATATAATTATAAATTTTAGCTTGAATTACTTTCTTTTTTCAAGTTATATATTTACAATAGTTTCATAAATAGATATTACAACAAAACGATAATGATAAATAGATAATAAATAGATATTACAACTTAAAAAAAACAAGTAAAAATATCATTACGCACTATGGAGCCTTAAATGGAGTTTTTAATATTAAAAAACTCCAGTTAACAATTTCTTTCAATCAATTCCAAATTTATTTCTTTATTCTCCTCCGTTCTCCTTTAAAGAAAGTCTCACACGCGTTCATTCAAGGCTGCCATGTAGGCTCTCAACGATAATTGTGTGTCGATGCGGAGGAAATTCGCGCACACAATTACAGCTTGACAGCTCCACTCGACGAGCCGCGATCAGCTGAACGTGATTCGCTGGCTCATTAACCTCCCTCGGCCACCAGCGTCCACGTGCTGTCACGGACCTCGGGCATCCCGTGGGAACGCGATTCCAGGAAGAATGAGCTCGGGCGAGGGAGAGGGAGACGGAAGATCGGGGACGGGTGGTGACTCGCGATTGCCGACTCACCAGCTGCAAAGTGCAGGGGGGTGGACTTGCGTCCGGCAGTGTCGCGGGCGTTGACCGTCTTCGGGTTGACCAACGCCTTCACCTTGGCGAGATCGCCGGTCTTGCAGGCCTCGAAGAGCTCGCGCAGCGGGTCGCCGCCGCTGCCGCCGCCGCCCGTTCCTGGCAGCGAGTCCGCCGCATTCGACAGCGTCGATCTGCGTCCGGCCATCGCTTCACACCGCCATTTTCACGCTGTCGCGCCGTCCGACGACAGGCCCCGCGACGCAGTTGCGACGGCGAACGGGCAGGCACATCTCCACCAGTGAACGTCCAGCCGTACGCCACAACGGAGACGAACCGAGAGAACGGACGGACGGAGGGACGGACGCGGACGAGCGGGCGGGCCAGCGGGTTGCTAGGGAAGCAATTGGCCCGCAGCAGCGACGTTCCACGCTATCGCGACGTAACCGCCGACGAGGTGGCTTATCGAAGATTCGCAGACCTTCACGATTGTCAGGTGGAGCTCGTGGGCGGTAATCGCAGAGTACCCATGTTACCGACATTACCGTCATTACCGACGTTACCGACGCGCTACATTTCGATTGCACGAATTGCCGAAATTCGCCACCGTCGGTACCGAATCCCGTTTTTTACGTTGGCCGGCCTGCGCGATGCGATCTTGAAGTTTGAAATTTTTGCTACGACGAGCCCGCCAGTTCGTTCGCGCCAGTTCGTCGACGATCGACGCTTGGGTTGCGATTCGCTCTCGCGATTACCGCGAATTTCCGCGCGGAGTGGAAACGCTGTCCACTCATCGCTCTGGTATTTGTTGTGTCATCGTTGATCTTCGTCTCGACGTCGCTCCGAGACGACGGTACGCGGTCGACGTGCATCGTGAACGGCGAGGCGCAGCGGAAGGACAATGGATTCCGGAGACGAGGACATATTCGCTATCAGCGACGAAGACATGTTATCGCCGGCACAACCCGCGCCGGTTAATCCCGTCGAGGAGCACCTGTTGAAGGAACTCACCGACGTTCAGAGCAGGATCGATGCCGTGACGAGCGAGATCGCCGAGATAAGGGCGACCACTGTACGCGTTTTAAACGCCCTCCAATGGCGCGCACTTCACGGCGAGGACGCGAGCTCGGACTCGGACAGCGAGGTGATCAGGCGATTTTATTTGCGTGGGCGCGGAGACGCGAGCGTTCGCCACTTCGCCCCCTTCACGTGACTCCAATTCCCTTCGCAGTCCGGAGCGGACGTCGCTGCTCAGTAGCGGCCTCTAGCGTAGTTCTCCATTTGAGGCATTATTATTGGCGAACATTTTCGGAATTTTCATAAATTTTTATAACAATTTTTTGAATTGGCAACTCATATGGAATGTAGAAAAGTCCAGATTTAAATCCTAATATTTTTCGTATGATGATTATTAACATCCAAAAGTTACATTGATTATAGATTTAATTATGTAGATTTCCGATTAGGAGCAGTAAAGCTGTGTTTTAAGACCAACAAATAATTGGCGCGCAATTTATTGAGTTGAAAATGAATTTATAAAAAATCTATGCAAAACTATTAGACAAATCCAGTTTGAATCACATTTAGCTTTCTCTCTTCTTATAATTTAATTGAAAATTCTTTGGTTTTTAGACCTGATTATTAAGTTAAAAATAAAACGCTTGATTTTTGCGATAAATAATTTAAGTCTCTATTTGAATTTGTTTTTCTTCCATTTGTGTTTCTATTTTTCCACAAAATAAGAGATGTTCAATTCTGCATTGTGTAAGTCCCCAAATTTTTCCTTTGTTTTTACGAGAGCGCTTGAAGATTAATTTTATCGTATTCGATATAATCAGGAGTATCACAATCTATTGTCCATTAACTGGTGATATGTGAAGTAATTATGATATAATATATTTGATGTTATAGTTGTATACTGTTGAAGGAGAACCTATGGTAAAGAAACAAAAACACAGCAGGACTGGTAGCACAGAGACGAATTTAGAGTTAATCTCGCAGTGGCAATGTGTTCTTGAGGATAAATGGATTATTGGAGTAGAATTGCACAACAAATCCTATTGGTGAGTCATTTATCAACTGTCATATTCAGTCTAATCTCTGATATAACATTGTGAAGGAAACACAATCAGGGAAAACATCTAATTAGAAATATAGGTATATTTATAGCTGCAAAATTGCAGGAGATCAATAAAGTAAAAGATTTCTATGCACAAAATATCGTACAAATGATCTTTATTTAACAATGTGTTTTATTTTGTGGATATAGAAATTCGTAACGCAGAGATAACTTTGTTCAATTTCAATCATTAAGTTCTGCACAGACAAATATTTCATTTGCGACTTGAATTTTGAATTATCCAATCATTATTTTAATCAATTTCTACTAGCAAAACGTATGCAAATACATATACTGTTGATTGACTTGATGTCTTACTCGGAAATATATGCTTTTATTATTTTTGTCGGAACAACTCAATTCTACAAAAATGTTTGCATCTTAAAGTGATGTTATGTGATAAAAGTTAATTACCTTAATATTTTGCACCATGTTTCCTTGAGGCAGTACTATTACCATTGTTATAGTGGTACTACATTTATGCTTACAAAGATTATTGTGCAGTTGTCGGGGGGGGGGGGGGGGGACAACTCGGTGACGTAGTTAGATATTCTTATTGCTTATATGCAAAATTGAAACTATCACAAATTCTCTTCTCGCGTGTCATGTACTAAAATTCTTTCGATATATATTTAGACTTTTTTAAAATCAATCTTATTGCACTTCTATTTGAAGGCTTCAGCAATTTGTATTACTAAGAGAATCTAATTCAATCTATATCATATCTTATTAAAACGGAAAATAATTAAGAGAGAAAGCGAAAATTTTGAATAGTTAGATCTTGATAAAACTTTCTCCAAGCTGACGACTGTAAATTTGTAAAAATTTTGTTTATCTTAACAATTTAAGTACGCAAGCAACGAACTATACGTTCATATTTGCAAGAGGTTTGCATCTTCGTTATTTATCATAAATTTTCATTGCATTCCTCCAATGTATTTCAGTATAACAATTCGATAAACGGACCTATCTTGTTACATCCTGCCCCACGATATTTCCTGTTGTCTCTTTCTCTGATATTTCACCTTATACATAATTATATAGTACTCAAGTAGAACAAGAAATCACAAAGATGTCAAAATGACATTAAAATGACTCCAAATTGTCATTATTATGTCAGTTTATCGCTGCTTTATTTTGCTGCTCAGTACGTCATTATAATTTTTGTTCTACCTGGGTATATTATAATAAAATTATGTTAATGAATATCATAGATGTAATATCAGCGTGGGGGACAGTAAGATTCCGATAAACTTTAACATATACACTATCAAAATGTTCAATATGATAACACAGTTTATATGTGAATTACAAAACCAGGACATATTCTTCCTTTTGATGTCCTGTGTAAGAAATGCGTTGATCGTCACATTATATACATATCGACTATCGTACTTCCTATCCCTCCAAATTCATTTAAGCGCTATCTACGATTTCGTTGTGTGTCGCATGTCTCGTTCCATTTCATACGTTCTCATGTTTAAGAATAGACGAAATGCTAATATCATTTTTTACATGTTAACGTAGTGATTTCGTCCCTACCGAATGCTAAATACTCCTCGGGTGAATAGTCGAAGAGCACGAAATCATATCTGCGAATCATAAAGAGAAGATAATTTTATGTTTTACATAAGTTGCTCTACATAATTATTCATACACTGTATCTTTTGTCGTATGTGAAATGTATATAAATTTCACGACTGGCTCTGCGAACATACCTGAACATTTCATAGAGCTCCTCGATCTGCGTCTTGGATAATTGCGTAAAATAATTTTTTATAACATCTTTCGTTTGCACGCCCTTAGTAGGATTTTTCCACTCGGGTTTGATGATGTGTCCCACATGAGCTTGCTTTATAAGATAGTCTTGGTCGTCCTTTAACAAGAGACATTTTTTAAGTAATTCTCTTGATGCAACGAAATACATCTAATTAAATATTTCTGCAAACTGGATATATTTTTAAATTAAACGCTAAATCGAAAATTGCTCGTCCATATTTCACGACTGGCTCTGCGAACATATCTGAACACATTGTCGGTTCTTACATCGATAGAATCAAGGAAGCTAATAATTAAATTTACTTACGTGTAGCGTCTCGAATTTAGCTATCACGTCGAATCGCACTTGGCAGGGTGTGCAAAAGTTCACAACTGGTGTCCAATGCATGTCGAGATCGTTTCCCGCCCTCCATTGGCATAACAGCCATCGCACGAATTCCTCGAAGAGCGGGTATCGTGGCCCTTGTCTTGTATTCGTCTTCGGATCCTGTATTTTATCAAAGGTCTATCTTAAAATCCTTTACACGACATGAATAATTTTATCGATCGAAATAATCAATTTGAATGATTTGAACACAGGAGAAGTTGATTCCAAATTCTTCAACGAATTCCAAATAGTTTTTCTATTGTACCGCGTCTTTCGATATTTCCATTTTCATAAATTCGCAAAATTTGCAATTCTGGTTGTAGAAGAATTGGAAGCAATTTATCTGATATAAATCTGAATTATTATCTATAAAAATCATCAAAAGACGTTACCCTTGCCCTGTAATGCCAAACTATGTGTGTACCGAGGTTGCTATGAAATGTGTGCGGTAGACTGTGCTCCAATTTGTCTCGATAAGCGCTGAGTAATCTTTCGAAGGGATGCCGCACTATCAAAAAACTGATGCTATCGTTTAGATATTTAGCTAGCTCTTCCGCGCTATGTCTAGGATACCTCTGTCTAGCTAACGAGACTGGTACTGCTTTGGAGGCCTTTAGAAATCGCGGGCTGTATCTGCAAAGTTGGCGCAATAACGTTATACGTTGATGATTATCAGTTAATTATAACCGATTATAATATGATTAATTAACATAATTAATTATAACCAACTCCGCTGTTCAATAATTTGATTAATATTTTAACAAGTTTAGACGATATCAGAAAAAGAATGAATAGAAACTTCACACGAACGGATAATTATATAATAATTAAATATTTATCTGCGACATTATCTTTTTACAATTGTGCAATTTGCAATCTACAGCGGTAAATTACGCGGTTCCTTATTCGTCATGTTCGTTTTCATCGTTTCCGCGAGGAAGTTACGTAAAATTACGATGATAAAACTTACCCCGCAAGTAAATTAAAGTTATACATCCACGATGTGGATGCTGCTTTAAAAACATTACACCATATGAGGTGGTATTCTCTATTTACAAGGAACTCCCAGGCATTCGGTCTGTGAAGTGAGTCGTTGCCAGGACGATCGAGCCCCTCTTCGGCGCATTTTTCCGCCAGGAATTTCCGCCTAGCTATTAAACGTTGCTCAGTCTCCGCCGTCGTGATCTGCTCCAATATTTTCTCCTCCGGCGTCAGATTCGCGTCCTGTCAAAATATATAAAGTTTCCGATGTGTAAGACTAACAAGCGAAGGGACTTAAATCGATACCCTATTTTATGCAGCAGTGTTATTCTATTGTTTAACGATGTTGTCTTATATCGCGCTATTAAGATGCGTTAAAATTACAAAATGTCGAGAAATGCCATTACTGTCATTTCTTTCATCGTTAACTTGACCTAAATTAATAGTTAATGGTTACATCGGAAACGACTCCAATGAACTATAAAATGAGTCAGTGCTACTGAATTATGAATTGAACACTGACGTAGAAATTACGATGTATGTGTAAGATATACGAAATGTATCGAAGATTACTTGTTCGATTATTTCGCGTAATCTTTTTATGTCTTTGCTGATAACGAAATGAGAAATACATGTGCACGCCTTTTGCATAACATATTTGATCATTATTACTCCGCTAGTTATTATTCTCACCATTATCATTTACGATGAGTAATTCATTTATGCGTAGGTCCGATTATCACATTATCCGTGCAATGGAAATGAAAAAAAGATTTGCTTATAATAGTAACGCGCGTCGAATAGAATTATGAATGAATGTAATGCCGTCGTGATATGGGACTAACAGCACTCGATTACAGTGCAGGTAATTACGGGATAATGAGAACGCAGGTAATTATGAGATAATGAGAGATAACTATAGCGGTAAGTCCGCGGTTAGAATTGCGCACATGTGAAAAGTTAGAAAGCCAGATCATCGATTGACTCCATGTACGTGGATCGCAGCGCGAATCGCAATGCTAATTGCACCACAAATCTTCTCGTCAAGATTACGCTGTGACATGTATATTGACCTACTCCATGACTCATAAGGTTAATCCAATTTTCTAATTTCTGCAATTAGAATTTAAATACGTTTATTAAATACACGTTACACCAAATTCACCGAATACGGTCTTGATGAGTGCACTGTACATTTGCATATAAATTGGAGATCACGCCATTTACGAGCGTATTTTTCTTTTCCGAAACGTCTCATATATATATATATATATATATATATATATATATATATATATATATATATATAATGCGTTTTTATTACTAATTTCTAAAAAAAAGTTATGATTTTATAATTAATAGTTTATGATGGTTAATTAATGGAAATTAATTTAAATGCTACTCATAGGTAAACACGATACATATTTATAAGCGATAAATACAAATACGTGAGTGGAGAACGGGTTGTACAATTTTATCTCGCTATATTGAGAGATATAGTCAGCATCCGCGTTACAAATAAGACGGAACATTTCTACAAATTTTCATGAATCATCTGTATTTTCGGAAATTTGGTTTCTGAGATTCGCAGGAATAGTATTATGCATATATATACGTCCTTTAATTTATGTCATCCTTGCACTATGACGCATTCACATTTACACTAAAATTTCTGCAAGATACAATTTTCTCGTTACAAGCAATCTTTCGGTAATCCGGTAATTACAGAATCAAGTATCTTGCGTCAGCCCCCGCGGGGGCTGTGAGGATTAGTAATTTAGATTGCTACAAGCTGATTGCGATCGCGCCGAAACTCCGCAGGGAGTGACCTAAGCGAGAGACGTAAAACACTGATCTCTTCCCTGGATATCCCAGGGAAGTCGTGCGGCGCGGAAAAGTCGGCATCGATATCGCATTGTAGTGCGGCAAGCTGGCAAAACCGAATGCAGAACTACCGGCTTCCGCTTATTGATTTCGATGTGGAACGCGCCTTGTGCGGCGACGAATGTGGGCCACGGAGGGTGGTGGCGCATCGCGCGCACGTTTATGCACTGGCGCATCGTGTATGCACGTGCCACCTTTCTGTGTGAAGCGTTAGGGTGCATATCGCCGTTATTTTCCTGCCGCATTATTTACGTTAAGTAAGGTACTGTGTTGTTCAACGATAAGACAGATAACGGTTAGGCGGCTTTCCTGCAATTAGATATTCGCCTGTCGCGATTGAACTGTCACTGCTGTACGAGAAATAGCGAATACTTGAGTCTTCCTTACGACACGTTTCCTTTACTTCGATGTCATGTAGCGGCTACAGCTGGGAAATAATTTTTTCTGCATTGTTTATAATTATTTTTGGCCAGTATTGCATTTTCGTCTGGCGCATTAAAGCGTAATAAGTAATTAATGTCGTTTACGTAAAAACGTCTCTCTTATTTAGGTGGTGTTGGAATTAAAATAATATTTTCGCTTCTGCCGTGGGATTTCTACCTCTATTACTGTTTTATTTCATGATAAAATACATTCTACATTCGAGTTTTTACATCTCTGATTGTGAAATGTTACACTCTGATTCAATTTTTATTGCTTCGTAAGCGAGTAAGTTAATAAAGACAATTATGTCGTTTAAAAAAAAATTTTTTATGCAATACTAGATTCTATGTATCTCGTGATTCTGCCAGTATTAATTTTTTTCAACGTGTGACTTTCCGGTTTATGCACCTGAGACTTTACAGTAAAAATATGAGGTGTTACACGTGTGTGATGACCATAACTTATCATGCGAATGCTCCGACATGTAGAACCTTTTCGGCGTTATACATTATCTGGATCGGATAATCTCGCCGATCCTGTAAGATATAATGCTTTCTTTCGCTTTATAGTATATCGTCTCTTCCTTCGTTTTGTTACGATTTATTGTTACGTATTGTTAACAAGAACCGTTGAAAAAAATTTAAGTCGAAAATTTAAATATTTGAAAAAGTATTATACGGTGTGGTGTCAAAATTATTTTCAGACTATAAAATTTTGAAACTATAACAGTACCCCTTAAGATTTTTTCGTTACTCGGAATTTTATACTTTATGTCGATTATTTTTTCTTTTTAAAATTTTCTTCCAAGCAACGTATCTATCTTTTTCTCTAGAAATAATCAAAATTTATTTGATATTGAAGAGAGCTTATTATAACATATTTGAATCAATAGCATGTTCCTATTGAAATATACGTATGCATTTATGTAATTGTCTCATAAATATCATATCAAAAAATGTAATGGACATATATTCGTTTTTGACAATTGTAATACGATTATATTTAGAATTATTTTAATTTTTTTTCGAACTTTTAAATGGGCCATATCAGGCGGGCACTGATCCACGTACCGCATTGCGTCTGGAAATGTGCCAATCTATGTGGTCGTTGTGCTTTTACGTAAGGCAAACGTTTTCGGTCTCCCAGGAATCGGGGTAACCGGTACAGAAATCTGCGTTCCCTCAAAATCAACTCATTTTTACGCGAACTTCTGTTGTGTCAGGAATGTGTAACATGCCTTCTTGAAATAGCACTTTTATAGCATATTTAATAGAGATAAATGTTTGGGTTAAATGATAGCTTAAAAAAGAGGAATCCAGCGCAAAATTATCAGAAGAATGAGAAAATGTAGTAATTATACATTAATCAGCATTTGCTGATTTTTCTTGTATAATATTGAATATGGAACAATGTGAGTTCAATTATACAGGACCCCAAATAGCTCCGGAGAACTATTCTATTGAAACTAGAAGGCTAATGTTAAATAAGCCACGCTGGTAAACATTTGGCTTTCATAGCTCCATAAATTGTACTGGAATTATCCGAAACAATACAGGGAAACAATACATTTTTAAGATACTAAAAAATATAAAACTGTGAAATATAAAACTCTCTGCGGAAGATAACTCACCTCCAGCGAATTTCCGTGCTGCAGAGTGTTGGTGCCATCCTGGCCCGATAGTACCAGGATGATAAGCGCCAGGACACTAGCGGCAAAAATAGCACGGCGAATCCCTGCCAAGACGCGACGACGTGGGGTCATCTTCTCCCGGAGAACGTGTTTCCGTCTGTACTCATATCGGACTGAAACACGTTAAGAGGCGCTTATCGTATGGCGCTTCCTAAGTAATGAATCGCTGTAATTAATTGCCGATTCGCGGGCCTCTAGGCTATTACGTTAATTGCATTGTACTGCCGATCGCTCGCGACATCGATACTTCGAATCTCGTTAACGAGGAGGACGCCCGAGATTGGGTGATAAACGAGCCGCTCCGTGAATGCGAACGTTAACGCGCTAGGATATTGCAGCTCGGATATTATGCCGCGATCAGAAATTGTTTAGCGTTCAACACCTCGCAATTTGTAGCTCTCGTGTCTCCGATGACGGAACTGTGCTTGTTTTAGCGGGGCAACTGTTTTATATTTTCGGTAGTATAAATAATCTTTGTTTCACGACCTGGTAGAGACGACAGAATTTATAGCTTGTGCGGTTTTTTTCGCAGGTATTGTGTACGCGTGTTCCGCTTTGACGAGGAAGCGCGAGGATGACAAATATTGTTATACCCTCGCGCGACGTGTCCTGATATTCGATACGGTCTATTTGACAGTTTCAATCAATTATAATCTTCTTTTACAATTTTTTTTTTAAAGAAAATTTAAATTTTTTTTAGAATTTAATAGAAAATTTAGATTTTTCTTTACAAATATAATCTTCTTTTAGAAGAAGTAAGCAATTCATCGTTACATTGACGTACATTTTGTCTTAACGTCTACATGGGAAAACAACTAAGCACCTGCGACAAATAAATTTGTTTTACACATCGGTATTTCAATCAATTAAACATAAACTTTACAATATTTTACAGTATTTGATAAAAAAGATCGTTAAATTATTTTTCTCAAATGCATAGTATTTTCTGCAGTACTCCTTAGTTTTCCAGTAGCTCGTATATAGAAACATCGTAGATACGAATAACGGCTCAAGAATACTCATTTCGTTCTAACGTCTACATGGGAAAACAACTAAGCATCTACTTCAAGTAGATGCTTGTTCCACACATCAAAATTTCAATTAATTAAACATAAACTTAACAATATTTTACAGTTTTTGATAAAAAAAGAACGTCAAATTATTTTTCTCAAATGCAAAGTATTTTCTGCAGTACACCTTAGTTTTGCAGTAGCTCGTATATGAAGACATCGTAGACACGCGTAACGGCTCGAGAATACTCATTTCATTCTAACGTCTACATGGGAAAACAACTAAGCACCTCCGACAAGTAGATGCTTGTTCCGCACATCGACATTTCAGTCAATTAAACATAAACTTTACAATATTATACAGTATTTGATAAAAAAAAACGTTAAATTATTTTTCTTAAATTATTTTCTCAAAGTATTTTCTGCAGTACTCAGTTTTCCAGTAGCTCGTATATAAAGACATCGTAAAAACACGCGTAACGGCTCAAGAACACTCAAGTCGATGATTCAAACGAAATAATAATTAGACCGGTGAAGAAGATTATAGGAGGCATAAGAGCGCCGTATTTATTCGCGGAATGCTAGAGGCGGCGTGAGAAGGAGGCGCGCCAGTCCATTGGAATGGGTAATCAGTTTCGCATTTCCCGGTGGCGGTATGCGTTTGTCCGTGTATCGAGATCGCGAGTATTCGCTCGCGCGCCAAGCAGCCGTGGAGTCGCGGAAATGTGACCGCATCCACGCGATAAGCATTCGCGCGCTGCAGAAATTCTCACGGTCAGTATGTCAGTGTGGTAATCCCGTCGACGTGGATGATCCCACTCGCAGTTGACTTTCTCGACGTTCCTGTTAAGATAATCGTATGTCGAGCTGCGCGTCGAATGACAGGTTCGTCCGGATTCATTGTTTTCCTACCTGTCAGGTAGGATCTATGCGGACCGTTGCACCAGGAAGCATTATAATATTGTGATGTATGATGTAAGAATGATAGGATTAGTCATTGTTTGTCAGACGGAAACTCGAGATATTTCATGCGCAATATAAATGCGTAGCAAGGATAACAATCTGAGCAACGAGGAAGAAAAGATTTGAAAAATAAGATCTCGAATGATAAAAAAAAAAAAACAGGTTCTCGATCCCCGTCGTAATGATTTACTTTGCAATTAAATGTGATTATTTCTGGCGTTTTATGAAACAAAGTCTTTCGTTAGAAGGATAATCGCAGGGAGATGTGTAATTATCGAATAAAGCGAAGTGTAGGCTACATAAATCTCGCTTTTCATGAAACAAGTTTCGCGTTGATATATTACTCGCGTTGCGCTGGACGGGTAAAAAGAGCCGAAAAGAAAAATTGCACAGTTGCGAAAAGGATTTAGTAGGGCGTACTTTTTTCGCGGAAGTGTTGCACAAAAAATACGTACGATCGAATTCCAGCAGGCTTTAAAATAAACGTGTTTCAAGAACACAGTTCATAGCGTCAGTATTTGTTTCACAATCAGTGTTACAGATGCAATACTATAAAGCACAAAGAATTGTAGATGTTGCTTTCTTATCGAGTTTCGAAAAAAATGTTATTTTGATAGAACAACTAAAAGAAACTGGTAACTGATAACTTTGACAGATGACAAATTGTAACTGTATTTAGATCGTAAAGTGTTATTTGAT
>JAJVSH010000148.1:92331-176913 GCA_021460005.1 Tetramorium alpestre | reverse complement strand
CTTGTCGGGTGGAATTTTGCTAAAGGAAAAAGTTGTTCCTTTTATCATAAAGTATCACGCCACGTGCACCAAATGCGCGAATTTACGGACACCCTATATATCACGTTATATGTACATATATACATATAATGTACATATATACCTTCGCGTACAACACATGAAGAAAGAAACATTCACACTGGAAGTGGGAGGCGTTTAGACACTGTAAATTTTTGAAATAATTTATTTTGTTAAACTATATAAAGCACATATTCGTAACATATATAACTGTTGTGAGAGTCGATAGTGAGTAGTCGGAGTGATAGAGTGAGTGAGCAAGTTAATGAGTGAGTCAATGTGGGTCAGTAGACTTCGCTGAGCGCTTTCGATAAAAAATATTATCACTACGACCAGTGTGCATTTAACGTCATCAGCGATTACACACGATATAATTTTCCCTTCGATACATATGTGTACAGTCGTTTCATTACAGACATCACTTTGTTGTACATACCTGCCATGTCTCGGTCGCGTCCTATGTATATCTCGACTGATTTACGCGTCGCAATAGTATATGTATATGTCTATGTGTTAAGATACCTACATTGTAAAATCGATAAACGCCTTCGCTGTTGATTAAGACTGAATGTGAAGAGGGCACAGCAGCAGCGCCAAGACGTGAGAGTTTTGTTTAAAAAAGCCGACTATATCGCGCCTCGCAGATTGAGCCCGCAATGAAATATCGGAGCGCGCGCTCGTTGGTAGGGATTCAAGTCTATCGTCTTTTTTTTTATTCTTTATGCATCGATACAATATTTTAGCGGAGCAGTTGAATTCCATCGCCAATTCCATCGATCCGACGCGCGACGTTGATGCATATATTTGCGTTAATCGAGACTAGGGCTCTAAAGTCTACCGATCGATAATAGTGGCCGGCCGTTTAATTTTTGTTTGTACGTAAACGTCGTTTAAGTTCTTTCTTCAAGTGGTTATAATAAAGCTTTTTTTTTTAATTATTATCTTTTATTTTTTAACCCATTGTCAACAGGATCGGCTCGTTCGCACGTGGAGAAAAGTCTCGCCCGAGACGAGAGGTTGGTATTATTATGCTACATCATTAGTCCGATCATTCGTCACGACACTTGTTAACAGCGAGTTAATTCATCTTGTTTGTGTCTGGAATTGAAAGCTTTCTCCCTTGCGAACTCCGCCGGTTTATTGCAACGCGCGACAGAATTCTTTTTCTCATTTTCATCATCGCACTCTTTCTCTCTTTTTCTCTTTCTCTCTTTCATGTATTGTCCGCCTGGCTTATTTACATACTACATTGGGCTTTGACTGTACACGCGAATATATACCCATATGTATATTCAATGTACGTAGTACTCAATTCCGATTCGTTCTCGTTTCTCGTGAGCGATAATTTACAATAAACTAGTTTGACGTTTTCGTTCTCGTCGTCATCGTCGTTGTTGTCGTCGTCGTCGTCGCCGTCGCTGTTCTCGTTTGAGTATCGCATAAATTACTAATATACACGCAATATTCGGCACTCTCGTTTCTCAAGCTTTAAATCGTACGCATAACAATCTCTTTTATAAAGGTCGCGAATATTTATTTAATCGCTGAATCATAGTCGCGCGTTCTTATCTGGAGCGGCTTTTGGATAGGATTTTTGATAGGATTTAAGACTGCTCGAGCTTTACAATTTCAAGACCATGAATTCGTTTATTATGTAATTTCTGCCAAACTTATCAGTGCGATTTATTATTTGCTACTAAACTGATTTAGTATAAAATTGATTTTGAGACAGAAATATTTGAGATAAATAAAAAATAGACAAATTGACATTTCAACATAATTGTATATTTTACAGAATTTTCTTTTAAAAATGGCTTAGAAAGCTATCATTTCTATCAAATCTACATTTTTATATTACGATTATACTTTGTTATTTTTAACATATCGCATAGTTTTTATAAAATTTATTTATAGACATGTGAATGCATGGTCCTCAGCAAGCAATACTATCGAAATCCGAATTCAAAAGAGAAGACAAACTCAAATGTGAGAAGACAAACTAATAAAACGCTCCGCGCAAAAAAGTGACGTGTCCGTGATTTTATGTGATATTAAATCGCCAAGAAAAATCTACTATTTCGTGAGCAGTATAATTAAATTCGGATTGAAACATTTCTATGAGAGAATTCTTGGTATAATGTAACGCAATATATAGCGTAAACAATGACTATGGAAGTTGAGATTTCTCTTTATTTAAGAAAATCTTAGAATTAATATGTTTTGAAACGTAACAAGAATAATGTGTTTATATTTACAATCTCATGATAGATAACTAAGTGTAGAATAGAAAAATTCTGGAACTGATATTATCATATTTATTATTCCATGATATTCCGCAATGCAATCAATATTGACGTATTTGATGATAATCGTGGTTTCGCTGTTATGACAAGTATCATATTATATGTATATCAGTATTGATTGCAAGCTCTTTAACGTAATTGTCTCGTTTTCTGCAATAAATTTATTTAGTAAACACGGAGATATATTTTCGAAATATTCTGAATTAATTCACATGAAATGCTTGCTGTTCTTCTTACTCAATTTTTAAGGAAGTTACGCAGATGCCTCTTTGCACTTTTTGCAAAAATCACTGTTTTATATTTGAAAGTCAAGATATATAAATATATATATATATAATTTATGTTTAAATGAATAAGTAAATAGAAAATTTAACACAATTAAAAAAATTAGAATATTTGTAATTATTTGTTTTGCAGTACATGTGAAATTCAAATATATCTAGATTTTAAAGTGCTTATTGATATTCAAAGTTTAAATCTATCTTTTTAGTTGCGTTAAGCATTGAACCAAATTAGGAGAAGAATTGGTATGAAAGAGTTTCACATTAATCGTGTGTTAATCATTTATCTCACGCGCTTCTGCTGTACTACAAAACTAGTCAAACAAATTATTTTTTTAATACGGTATGATACAATACATTCAAGAAAATTTTACAAAAGTCATAGGATGGTATGAGGAGAAATCAATTTCTTGAACAGGCAATACTAATTGCACCAAAGTATTTATTCTTAGAATAAATAGCAGCGAAGGCACTAAATTATATTAATATCTGTTCATTAATGATTATTACAAAAGTAAAGTTAACATTTTATCAGCATACAAGTGCCGTCTAAAAACAAGGACAATCCCAAAAACTCTATCGTTAAAATTTTTTTTTACAAATACGAGCATCATCTTATTTTGCGATACGTGAGGAAAGTGTCGTGTAGATCTTTTTAATTTTACATTTCATCTGATGCATTTCTTTCGCATTTACCTCCTATTATGCGGTAACATAAAATCCTTGTAAAATATTTTGTCGCAAAGTCGATTTGGTGAACTAACGCTGCAACAACGAATGAATAGATTTTGCGCTGATCGAAATCCTAATTGTGACACTCGCCGGTAACTCATCACGACCGAGAAATCAGAGTAATGTATTCGCAGGCGTTTTTACGTTAGTCGCGTCGTAATGCATGTGGAAATCTATTGACGAAATATACAAACGTTTGCCTTATTTTCGCTGACTTCAGCATAGAGACGTCGTTACTTTTTCCCACTACGTGATTAGCCTTAGTACTTGTTTCTCTTGAAATTGTTCTCTTCGCTACTTATACGATTTATCGCGATTGACTTCACTGGTAGAACGCGTGTCGCTTTGTAATATTTTATTTGCAATTCATTCTATATATATGTACACGTTTGTCCGCACGTCCCTGTACACCGGTGACACGTCTATTTGATGCGTGTAGCGACAGTCGGAAAATAATTCTTCAGTGAGAAATATTTCGACATGGAAGGTCTAGTGGTCAGATAAGAAATATAGCCGTCGCAGTCGTGCGTTTTGCATAATTGCTATTTTATAGTTCCATGAAGCTTAAACGCACGCGGACGTATTGCAATGTACACGTACGTGCGGACATATTTAACATAGATTACATTATCAGTGATTAAATAATAGCATAGAAAATAATTGTTTTTCTCGCCACGAAGCTAGAGTCTTTCAACTATTTTGCCATTGACCTTTGATACTTGATATTGTTTTTTTTTACTCTCATTTTCTTATACATAGTTTAGTTCTTCAACTAGTTAGTCGCTAGTGTGATACTGTATGAAATCTCGGAGTATGCATGTACGTGTGTGTGTGTGTGTATGTGTGTATGTGTGTGTGTGTGTGTGTGTGTATAATTGTATTTGTTTGCTGCACGTGTATATGCATTCGCGTACGTAATGCTGTATTCGGATGTTACGTATGCAGATGTATGTATAATTTCGTCGGCAGGCAGGACACAACATGTGACGATATGCACTAAAAAACGACGTTCTTTTTCGAATAAAAATCAAGAACGCTTTTGAATAAATGTCATAAAATATATTGCTACAGAATGTATGATATCTTAAGTAGTATGTCATTAGTAATAATTTGATTTATTAAGTGGCCGAGTTTCAAGTGACCGAGTAATACCGATATGAATCGATAATACTGAAACACGAAGATTGTGTTGTCAGAATTTGAATCTTATATTTGAGTATTGTTTGGAAAATCGTTTTAATCGATTGGCATCGTATTGGCTCAGTATTTGCTTATCTCACATGCCTGAGAAAGAAATTCGTCTAATTGCAATCGCGATATTGATAAAGTAAAGAACTAAGTAAATGAGAAAAATTCGACATATTGCGTACATTTTTATACTCGAATTAAGTATAATGTCGAAAGATCAAAATATAATTTAGAGATATGTGCACGATTTAAACACGAAAGATCAAAATATAATTTAGAGATATGTGCACGATTTAAACATTTTCGGTGTAGATTACTTTGACCTAATCAGTTGGAAAATGCGAGAAATAATTTAAATAATTTAAATAATTTAAATAATTGCGTACATTTTTATACTCGAATCAAGTATAATGCCGAAAGATCAAAATATAATTTGAGATATGTGCACGATTTAAACATTTTTGGTGTAGATTACTTTGACCTAATCGGTTGGAAATTGCGAGAAATAATTTAAAGCAATTAAAAAAGCTAATGACCATACGTGATTTATTTCCATGTCTCTTCAAAATTATTTTGCGATCAAGATAAAGAAAAGATTCGCGTGTGAAATTAATTAAATTTTTTTATATTCTCTTTTATAAAAAATTTTTATCAAGAATTTCTGTCTTATAGCATTTTCGTTCTTTAGCATTTAATGTTCGCGGTTCTTTTTCCGGCTTCTTTCTTAAGGCGTAACGACATTTGAAAAGTGTTAGAAAGAAATAGTATTTTCATGTTGACACTTTTCTGTTTGACTCCTTTTTCTCCCGTGAGATAAACTCTGGATTTTAATAATAGATAAATAAAATTCTTTCTTACGCGAAACGTATGACGTTAGAAATTAAATGGACGGGCGAAGTTGAGTATTGCCATCGATGGTATGTACATGGTACGTACATGAATTATGATCGCTCTTTCACTCGCTCTCTAGAAGTAATTCAATCTTAATATGATACATTTAATTATATACTCTCACTTTGCACCCTCATCCCATACTTGTATTTTCGTGCGCTTCTGAGAAGTCTCGAATACACTGCTTTAGAGTGATTGTTTAACTTCTATTCAGTTATCGGTTAACGTGATTACACGTATAATATCTATCGCGACCGATCGCGATCACGGTATATCTTATGCGTGCACGCGGTGAATGTAGATACTACTTTCTACTTATGTTTTCTTTGATGTGCATTGGCTTTTGACTCATTTGCCTATTGTGTGTTTGTAGCCTTCCTGTACGTCGTATGTACGTGTGCGTATGTTGTGTATACTGTGTGTGTGTGTGTGTGTGTATATCATGCGTATGACATGTATACTTATTATAGTTATATACCTTCTCCCTCTCGTGGTATCTCAATTATACAGTAACATTTTGCTAAGGCATTCGTTATGGCAAGTATATTTTAAAGGTGCCGATGTCTAAATACGCGCGTGAAATACTTCTCGTACACTTTATAAAAGTATAGTCGGCCGGTTAATTCTCTAAATATATATAATATAGCCAGGCTAGGATCGAATCGGTTTTAAAAAGAAACGACGACCCCGTTAGAAAAGAAGTGTGACCTCGATTCGAATTTATTTATATATATATATATATATATATATATATATATATTTATGTATAGGTATGCGGCTTGCACATTCGCGGCCCGCGCTAATTTTTTCCCTAATCGCATGCAGTTCCTCCATCTAGATTTGTACGCCTAATTATCCCGTTAGTAAAATATATCGAATTGCAAATTGCTACGTAAATCGCAAAACGAGAAGAAGTTAGATCTCGAAAAGCACGAGTGTGTGTTCCTTCGGCCAGAACGCGTACAGTTACTAACTTTCACCCGGTATAAAGAGTAACGCCTAACGAGGTGCAACTGCATCTCCGAGATGTCGTACGATAGCTTGAAATATTCGTACATATCAAGCGTTTTTAGCTGAAGGTCCGATTGATTTCCTCGTTCGAATTAATTAAATGCTCGCTATTAATTATTGCTTACTCACAGCATGAGCTGACCTTAATGAAATACGCATAGCAGCGTAGAACGGCATGGTTCGTGTATTTATTATTATTACTTTGTATTCTTATGGCACATGTTAGATCTTTTGCGAGTAATGACATAGCATGAAAGTAATCGTTTGCAATTCGAATTATAATATTAAAATTTAAATATCAATTTTAAATTTGGGATAAATCTCTTATTATATAATAATTCATTTATTTATTTTGTACGTATTCAATGAAAGATTTCAAAATTCCACCTATTAGATTCTTTTAATATTAATTCTCAAATAATTGTAAATATTTGCAGATATTGTTGCACAACCTATGCCATTAGTATCGCAAAAGATGGTAATGTACTTCTTATTGAGAACCGCAAAACATTCCTACTCTGCCATGCATTTCACCCAAATTTTCATACGATCTCTGCAGCTAAATTTCCGAAAAATTTCATTTTACAAAACGCCAAGTAAATCTTTGGATCGTTAAGAAAAAGACGGAAGCGAAGTCACGTAGAAAAATCGAAGCATCTCATTGAAGTATCTCTCTCTTTCCTCTCATTCGTCCAATCGATCTCTTGCAAGCTCACACTATAACTGATAATGCTCCCCGCTGTAGTCTGCTTTCCTTCGCACGCTCGAAAAAACGATCGTAATTACAAACGCAATAACGTGTAATAGAAAAAACGTCAGTAGATTCATATCAGCGCCGCAACAGCGTACATACATATTCATACCATAAGCACGACGTCGAATTCCCGCTCATGGTGTGAACCCTGTAGAAAACTCTTTCGTAGAAAATTGACGCTAGGGTAATGTTTTCTTCATTTTATTTTTTTTTTTTACAAGGCGTGCTACGCAGGTTTCTCAGCTAGCTCAGCTGCTTTCCTAGCTTTCGCACGGTGTCACGATATTTGGAGAGATTCCGAAAGAAGCACGAAATACGACAATTTTTTGGAATAATTTTGGAATACGAGGTTGCGCAGCAGATATTATATCACACGGAAATAGATATGATATAAATTTGATGAGAATGTCGTTTATTGCGACGTTCGGCGAGGGATTATCTGCTGCTCTTCCGATCGCAAAGTTCGGTATGCGCGGATGTTTATAACTTCTTTACAAAAAAAAAAAATGAAAAAAAATTGTGACCTATGATAGCAATATTGCATTCGAACGAGTGTTAAGATCTACGTGATTACACACACTTCTATTTAATATTATATAAGAATTACCGCACGTGCAAGCTCTGATGTGTGCATAATTCGTTGTTTCGATCACATTTGATTTTCGAAAAGTTCTAGAAAAACGGACAATGATAGCGGATTTTGAAATGACACGTTCACATTTATCAAAGTTACTAAAGTGTTCAATTGCAATTATTCTATTTATTATAGAGAAGATGTATTTAAGAGAGTGCATAAGGGGATAATACGTGAGAATGAAATATTTTTATTGAAAATTGCGTAATTCCGGGGAAACCGTGTCACCGTGCAAAAACTATTGAGAAACGCTTAACAGCGGATCATCTAATAGCGTTTTATTCAGCTTTGGACAGTCACATGTTTCTTTGTCGATCGTTCTTACAGCTTTCGATCCTTGAAACCGGAAACGGAAATTGTAAATTTTTCCGAAGGAAAGATAATTTTATATTCGGTCGTTCTGTCGTAACGCGATAATGAGCGAGAGACTACCGGATGGATATTCGAAAGATGGTACAATGGACATACGTGAAAATTTTGTCCAAGCCTTAAGTCTGTGAATTGCAAGATTAGAAAAAAAAAACGAGTACGATACGCTATACCAGTCAAGCGTTTTTACCGAGCGCGCTGTAAAAACAATTCTCGCATCCAGCATACTTTCTCGACGTCTTTCAACAGAACGATTGATATGTGAAATTTGAAACACCCGTTTACGATCTCTTCCTTTTCTTCGCAGCGTCTCATTCTACATGCTATATATAGATCGCAACTAAATTGACGCACTTTGATCAGCCTCGGACGACAAATTGAATCAATGAGAATAGAAAGGTGACATGTGACTGATTTTGGCCGAAATTGATTTAGCAATGAATCCTTGCTCCACAATATATGTATACGCGCATTTTTTTTACATTTTAAAAAATATAAAAACTTATTTTAGGACCTCTCTTTACGGTAAAGTAGTATAAAATCTGTTGAAATATTAATATTGTTTATAATAAAACAGAATTTTTTTGTTAGTTTTTTTCAAACATATGATTTTGTCACGTGTACCCTTTCTGTTCTAACCGATTCAATTGTATCTAACGCTCTCGCAATCCGACGCACACTATTCGATTAATTGCTTGCAACGAATGTAGACCTGCGTGTCTCGATTTTTTTTTTCGTATCCCGGGCTTCGTACTGTTGATTCATTGCCTATACAGACACTATACGTGTCCATTTCCGATTTCCGGATCTGCCCCCTCCCCTCCCCCTATTCCAATGTATATTCCGCTGTTCACACGCGCAACCTGACTCTCAATACAAAAACTATTCACCTCTTTTTTTTTTTGTTTTTATTTAATAAGTGTCTCACTCTTGTCTGTTAGCGTTACGGAGTAAGGTTCGCACGCCTCAAATAGTCACACGGTCTCTCTGTTTAATCCTAAAGAGTTGTTCTCCCTCATCTGTTCTTTTTTTTTTGTAGTGCGCTATAGAGATGCGTATCTCCTTATGTACACATTACGTACGGTATTATGTACACGTAGTAACTTGTATGTGTATGTGAGTTGAGTACTAACACACAGCACTTCCTTGCCGCAGTTTCTTTTTCTGTTTTTAAATCGTTTTATCGACATAAGTAGACAGTGGCTAAATAGTGTCTATCAGTTAGCAGTGGTAGTAAGAGAACAGCTTCTTCCTCTGTTTCTTTTGTATACAATCACTTCGTTCTTTCCCTCGCACTCGTCTCGGAGCACAGTAACAATGTTTTATGTATATATATATATATATTTATTTATTTATAATATTTATATATTAATGCGTACCTCTTAGGCCCGAACCGGCAGATTAATCCTAGACCGTTCGTACAGATTAAACTATAAAAACGTCGATTATGCGGTCTACGACTACTCTACCATTGGAATGTTTTGACCTCTCGTACGCATTCTCTCTCTCTCCTTACACTCTCGTGGCTATTATTTAGTATTTATATATATATATATATATTTAGGATGAGACGTATGTTGAAGATGTGTAAATAATGACAAAAAACTATGTCTCTCTTACATGAAAAATAGGTACTTTTTTTCTTTTTCATTTTCTCTCTCTCTTTCTCTCTCTCTCTCTCTCCCTCTCGCACGCGTGTGTAAGTGTCCATGTTTACATATGTATATGCATGAAACGCGCATCTAGACTCTTACGTGAAGATTATATGTACATGTATTTTATTTCGCGATAACGTGTATACGCGTCAACTAGAAAAAACGATCGGCTCACTCCTTTCAATCGTGCACCCGCTAATCGAGTCTCGTCATCATACAAGTAAAAATAACATTCGAGCGTTATTTTTAATACAACTTGCTTCTCACGCGGAAGGGAGCACCGCAAATGTAATCTAACAAGAGAAAATAAAAGCGAATGCGGCTGCGTTCGATCGCGTGCTTACTAATGTCGAAAGGACGTTTCTTCAATCCTAAAGAGCACAACACAGATTAATACTCTAAAACAAATTTATCAACTTTATTAATTTTATATGTAAATTGCCGAAAGTAGTTTTTTTTTTAATGAATTCGATAAAAATATATTTGCTTTGTTATAATTTTATAGAAATTTAAGGACACGCTATGTTGTGAAGTGATGCTACTTGCGCTCTTTGGGATTAAGGACTAAGGAGCACGTTAGGATTTATACAGTCATGAAACTAAACAATACTATAATTATCTCTCGAAAACCTATTTACGCCGAATTCTGTTCTGCTAGGAGGTATTTTGAAATCAAATATTCTGTTTGATTCCGATTAGCATCTATAAAATATATGTAAAGCGAGATCGTTCGGTATGATTCAGTTGGCCTCGAAGATATTGGTATTTATAAAACGTTGTTCAAACGGAATACAATAATCTCAAGCTCCGGGGGGGGGATTATGATGTATAAACTGCTCGTAAGTATCGGTTTAGTTGGTGTCAAACCATTTCGTACGTAGAGCTGAACAGTATAGGGTTATCTTGCAACATGATATTTAACCACTATGCATAATACTTCATACATATGTATATCTGTATCTTTTTTTTTTTTTTGGTAAATTTATTTAGTCGCCTAATTATGCGGTAGTGGTGTAGTAATCATTGTAAGTAATAACCGTAACAATAATAATAATTTATTACATAGTATTTATAGCTTCTTTTATAGTACATCGTTTCATCTTTGTTTTTATCTCATAAAAAGATACTTTGCTCGCGTTACGCTTAATATTCATTCATTGACATGTAACCACAACGGCCCGAAGGACTCTCAACAAGTAAACACAGCCTTCGGGCCCTCGGTAGCATTTGTAGAACCGGTTAATCCGTATAATAGCAATATCAGATTCTCTCTTTTTCTGGATTCGTCCGCGGATTCTCAAATGCGCGACCGTAGTTTCCCTCTTACCGATCATATTTCTGTACCAGGACGGTCTATCGAATGTGTCCGACATTGAGTCGCAACATGTAATCTTCACTCGGTTTTAGTGTCGTTATAATACTGTCGAAGTGAAACTAAAACGTAGCGAAATAAAGGAGGATCTATTGAACAAGCGAGGTTACGGAAACGCAAACTCATTTCGCGTCTGAAATCAGAAAAAGAGCCTTCACCGGTAAAACATTTTTATAGCTCATTCTACGTGAACCCCCCCTTTTCTCCTTCATTCTTCTATTTCCTTCCCCGCACGGAGTATTGCACATTATTCGTTTCACGCTTATTTACGCGGCTCTAATGCAGTACAAAGCTAAAGATAAATCGCGTCAACTCAATCGGAAATATTCGGATTTTACGACGTACGATTTCTCTATGTTAGTTGTTGCCTTAAAAAAAAGAGCATTCTAATTCTTCACGTAGATTATATTGTTTTTCTTCTTTCCTAAGGTGCGAAACGTCAACTTGCAAAATCACAGAGAATTACGCATCGTTACATTGTTACTTAGGATTATACCTAATTTTTTTCCCCACACGACGTGGGCTACATACTCTCTATAAACTTCTAGGCCTGCTCTTCGTCGTCTTTGAGATCTTCATTCTTCGCTGCGTCCATACATCTTTAATATTGCATTTGATGCGACGCGGCGATTATTCTCAATGAAGAGACACGGCGTAAAATGTGGCTCCATGTTCTCCAACCGAGATACAAATGCTTCTCCTTTTTTTTTTTCTTCATCTTGCGCTCGTAAAAGATTAAAACTTCGCGATTATACGGAGTGCTTCGTCGTCATTTTCTAAATAAAAGAAGTCGAACCAAGTTTGAAAGATAAAGGGGCTTAAAATGTAAAAGTTTTTCCTTTATTCTTCAAACCTTTCCATTCCATCGCGGAATTATCTTGCGATATATGTTTCACGGAGATTTTCTATATCATTAATAGTACTTATCGCAATATTTTGTTTTTCAAATCTGTATCGTAGTTGGAGCATAGGACTCGATTTTGGCGGTTTTGCGGTCCTGGACGAAAATGCCGTCAGATTAATATAAGAAGGCGCTATAAATCGATTGCTAAAGGACTACTGGCATGGCCGATATCTATGTATAGACCGCTGCTATAGGATCGCCCTAGCACCGGGCACAAAACCACCAGCTGTCCTGTCGATAAGAAAAGTTCTATCGTTCTTCCAACATGGAGCCGTTAGTATCTCTGCATATGCTAATAAAACGAGTGTCGTCATTGATACGAATCCTTGTGGAAAGTGTCGCTCTTGTGAAAAATCCTCCGTCCTTCCCTCGTAAGTTCTTGGCTCGCGAAATTGTTCTCAGACTTTGGTCTGGGCAAGAGGCAACCCGGCAACGATCTGAGCTCCATACTATGTACCTGAAACGACAAATTTTTAGATGACATATGCGCGTCTATTCATTTTTATAAAGCTATGGGAAACCATATAATTTGTTTCGTTCAACCATACACATTATGAATAAATTAGTAAGATTATAAAAATATAAAAATGTATTCCTTTTTTTCTGGCTGGCAAAAGGAGCGCTATAAAAAAAAAAGACGTGTATCTGTAGCAAATTTTACGAATTTGTTCGCATACTTACTGATTCCTCACTGGCACTGGCGTGGGCGGCCTGCTCCGCGAGCGCATTAACTACGGCGTTTATCGTTTTTGATTCGCTGCCAAGATCCTCCTCGCGATGTGCCACCAGATTAGGATTCTTCCCGATTTTGTTTAGCCTACAAGGAGAGCATGATTAAGCGTAGGGAATGTCGCATGGGACGTAACCGACTACTATTCACATCAAATTCTAAACCACTTAGCAGCACAGTGATTCGTCCGTTTCATGGCGCTTTATAACACCCGCCGCTTATCATCTGTACTTAACAGTGATTATTATTTGTTTTGATACTACTTGCACTGCTAAAGGTAATTGAATGAAATAAACTGATAAAAGAAATTATTTATCTTTGTCACACTTGCGGAATTTGGTATTTCGAGTACATAGATACATAAAAAAAAAAAAATAATAAAATAGGTATATCGATTTTTATTCTAGTAAATTTTTTCGTCGTGAATATTTTTGCGAAAATTTTTTGACGTTAAAAAATTAATTTAGAAGTTTTCGATACAGCTGTTTACGTAATCAATTTGATACAAGAATTGTTTTACGCGGACATGTGACAAAAATGGCATTTAAAATAATTTATAAAATGTTATGCCAAATTATAAACAGAACATTATTATGTAATGAATGTGTCGAGAGTGTAAAACTTTTGCCATGAAGTTGAATTGCAATTATTATTTATTCAATCGGGTAACATCCGATATCATAAAATATGCACACACTACATCGGATATTTTCCCGCTCATGCATGTGAATACAAAACAAATTCCGTTCGTATCTTTGAATCAAAGATATTCCGAACGGATTTAACCCTCTCAACTCATTATAAATATCGTAAGTTAGTGCGCTTTCATCATAAATTTGTCTGAAATTCTTCCCAACTCTCCAACTGTCGCTTTTAATTCTTTAAATTTTTCTTTAATAAAAATTCTTTTAACGTATGTGTGTGTACGTGTATGTAAAACAAGCGTCGAGTTCTAACAAACACATACGAGAATCGGTATGTTGAGGCGAGAGCGACATGATTTCCACAGGCAGCAAATGACTGATCTCCGTTTTGTCGGACAGTACGAAATGCTCAAATAAAGTAGATGGGAGTGGGAGTGATGATTGACATCTATTAGCACACCAACTCGATAGAACAAACCTAACCAAAGCTTATACCTCTCGGCGGCAACGCTCTCCATCGTTCTGCGCATTAGGGGATACTGGTCCAGTACGGCGTTGAAATGGTCCACCGAGAGGCTGAAGAGATTGCAGTAGGTCTCCGCTCGGACCGACGCCACCCTCCTCGCGTTCGTCAGCAGACAGATTTCGCCGAAGTAAGACCCGTCCGATAACGAGGTCGCGACTTCGCCGTTCGCCATCACGATATCGACTATACCTTCCTGTATGAAGTACATTTTCGAGCCGATCGTACCCTCCTTAATGATGATATCACCTGCAAAATACGCACACGTTCCAATATCACGCGCGGCTCTTGAGCGACGCGCGAGAAAATACCTTCCCGTGCCGTGACGCTAAACGAGAGATGTTTTATTTAGCGCGGATAGAAAACGCATTTTCAACAATCGATACCTGGCTGGAAGACTTCGTATCTGAGTTTCGTCACGACGTCCGAGACGAAATTCGAATCGGCGTTGGCGAAGAAGGGCACGGACGCCACCAGCGATCTGCAGTTGTAGTTTATCACATCCTGAAATTGAATGCAAATTTTGTAGACACGTACACTATAAACTCCTATGGATTGCCACTGCTCCTACTGAATATTCGGTTAATTTGACTAAAACAATGAGATAAAATTAGCGACATATTGAGTAAGCCTTACTCACGATGTTGTTAATTTATCTAATTTAACTTCCATGTTAGTCAAAATTTTACCTTCCTTTTAGTCAAAATTAATGAAATATTGAGTAGGAGCAATGGCGACCTATGGAATAGTTAAAAATGACTCAAATTCAGCAAAATTTGACACTATGAGTTTAACAGTGTATATTTTCTTTTATCGTAAATTTTCAACGAGTTCTAAAGATTGATATTATATTGAATATTAATATCGTCAATCAGAAAGAATGAGCGATCTCTGGGATTTTCAATCCCATAGATTGCGTATTTTCAGAAATATTCTGCATAAATCATTCTTAGTCTTGATCAAATGAAATGTTTCATGCGGATCCTACGTACTTCTCTCAGCTTTTCCGAGAGCTCTCCAAGGATCAGCTCTTCGTCGAAGAACTTTCCTTGGTACCGGTGTTCGAAGTACTCCGTGATCCTCTGTCTCATTTCTCTCGGTAGTTTTCGATAGGCCATGTATTCCTCTACTTGTTTCACCTACAGACAAGTCGGATGGGAATTTTAATTTTAATTCCGGCGAACTCCGGGGGTAAGTTACTCTCGCGCGTGTTGCGCGTCGTAATATAATGTTTTATCTACCTTCTCGCGGTATTGTCTTCTCGAGGAATCGAGAGATTGAATGAGATTCGTCGCGTGTCCGAGGAAAAGAGCGTAACACGTCGCACCGCTGATCATGCTGAGCATGGTGAGCCACATGTCGGTCAAGGACTGCGGCGGAAATCTACCGTACCCGATACACAGCATGTGCGACATGGCTTTGAAGAGAGCCCACGAGTATTGTTCCAGCCAAAACGAGTCCTGCAAGTGAGCGTCACGTCGTAATTCGGAAATGCACTTTGCAAATCGATCGCCAATTTCGATAAAAAGTGCAGAGCATTTTCACTTCGCCTGTTCTTGCGCCTTGAAAACTCATGATTGCCAAATTGCCAAATCACTTTCGCGTGTTGTCGTGTAGTTCTTTTATTATTTATTTTTCTATATACATATATATATATATATTGCAAAGAAATTTTAAAAGAAGAAAAATTAATGAAATGGGTAAGATGGTAATAAAAATAAGTTGAAGAGCTTTAGAGGAATCGATATTAAACAGATTATTTTTCAATTCTAAAATTATATGTTTAACGCGTTTATTAGACTCGTGAAACGGACAATGTACGTTCTCAAATAATATGATTGATTACTCACTTGTAACTCGTTAATGGCTACCCATGAATTACTGGGAAATCCTTGAAGCATGGGGACCAAGAATTGCAGGCAGCCACTCCAATGGCCGATTAGGAGCATCATACAGATCAGGTTAAAAATCCGCATGAACACCGACGCCATATTCAGGAACTGCCAACAACAATGTTAGAGCTTTACTCTCGTTCGGATCGGGCGCGTCGGAAATGTTTCTCACACGTTTTCGTTAAAACTTTTCTTGTTTATCCAAAGCTCCGATTGCGTAGTGTACAGCAAGTAAGCGAGTGTTGCACAAAAACGCGGTAGATATATAATTCGTCGAGAACAATTGTTCTATTATTTTTGTTGCTCAGATTTAGGAATATTGAATAAACTACGTGACGGAATCCGTCACTAAGATCCGATCGTCTATCGATTAATTTTTCAACGAACAATTTTAGTACATATTTTTAGTTTATTAAAGAATAAAATTTATTTTTAATCTTTAATCAGTAATTCTTACTTTTATAAAAAAAAAAAATAGTAATAGTAGTAGTAAAAAATAGTAATAGTAGTAAATAGTAGTAGTAGTGTTGGAGAAAAAAATCTTTCAAAATCAAAATTCGAGATCTCTGCGATAAATTTCAAAGATTAGCTGGTTTTTGCTGTTTAATCGGACAAAATGATTAAATGATTAAGATTTTTATAAAATATTAAATCAAAATCAATCCTCGCATTCAGATCTTAGCGCGGATATATTTACTTTGAGTGAGAGTGTCACACTTTTCCTAAGTTGTCATCGCCGTTCTCATACTCTCGGGACTTTTTTTTTCGTCCGTTAAAAAAAGCATGCTACATTAGAAAATACGCATCACGTGGCACACAAAAGAACAATTCAATGTAACCTAAAACGTTGATAAATAACTGGTTACTCTACGAATGCTCTAACAAAAAAATATCAATCATTTGCAACTGGTTGGGCCAAGATTCTCAAACCGCTTATGCGCCAAATGTTCATGATGTGATATACGTAAGAAGGAAAAAAAAAAGACAAAAGTCGACGCTCATCCAGTGAGGTCGATGTAGTCCGTTCGGTTCCAAATGTGAATTGCAAATTATTCGGCTCCATCATGCGCAATAAGTACGATATGGGAATCCGTCCGTACTAAAATAAAAAGCTGGAGAACACGCGGAGAACGTACCGACTTGGTTAATTTACCGAGTTAACCCTTCAAGACTCCGATCCATATCTTATTTTGATGATTATTCCTCATGCAGAGAGCTCTGTATCTTCTCAATAATTAACACGTAGAATTGTTCTCTCTTTTCTTGGTAATTTTGCGCGTTGAAGTGAAACATTAACACACGTAATCTCAACAAGCGACTATCTTTAATAAAATTATTTGCTAACGTAACAAATTACAGTGAGACAAAATTTCTAAACTCAAATATAATCTTATAATTTATTTTTATCTACGTACGAAATTATGAATTTTTACAAGAAAATTTTACGCATAATTAGAAATTTATATACGGCAAATTAATTTGATTTTATAGCGAATAAGGAACGGCAAAGAGCGTTTGATAAATTATTCAAAGGGTTGAAGTCGGATAGTCTCCGCGTCCTCCTGTTAGTCGAGAGATAAGGATAGAGTTATCTAAGGATCGTTGAAGGTATCATGAAGTGCGACTCATGTTCATGGGTATGTACATAACGTATGTACATATGTGGCGATAACATATATATCTGCTTCCGCACTCGTATGCGTGCGGCACTCGCAACGAAACGCGACACGCGCGCTGCAATAATGAATGTCTCATGCACCGTATTCGGGCCACCGTGTTCGGGAGATTCCGTTCGGATATGCTCCACCGACGGCGCAAATGAATTTCCAATACGGCGCCGTCGACGGGGCATGTGCGAAGAAAACTCTCCCGAATCTCGGGTCCCCGTTATATGCGGCGACGAACTGAAGTTTCCGAACTTAAACACGCTTGCCCAAATACCCGCAAGTAGTTCAAACCTTCGAGCCTTCTCTTTTTATCGCCCATCGTATCTATCATCCTCGATACACTTTCGTGCTCATACAACTTGCAGGAGTTTGATACTCTCGCGAGGAAAATTCTTGCAAGACTCGCGTTGTCAGGTGAAAGATTTTTCCCGGTAATTTATTAATAAATCCAAGCGTCAGCAAAGCAAGGAATAGCTGCTTTGAGGTCCTTGTCGAGTCTTGGGCAATCGCGGTATAATGATCTTGAAATCGTACGGCAGTGGGAACTGTCCCCTGTATAACAGTTAGGTAATTACTCTTGCACTTAAACCGCAGAAGTGACAGAGCCATTGTAGTGCCGACAATAATGATATAATGACGTACAATAAGCTCAAACATGTGCTATCTTGCTGAAGATAACTTAGTACCACGTGTTTTGGAAATATTCTCTCTTTATTTTATTGTGAGAAAATTGCAGCGATAAATGCCCATCATGTTTAGAAGCAAACAATAACTCAAGTTATTTATATGTTATTTTAACAATTGAGCTACCTCCAATCTTGTAATCAGAATTTTTTATATCAAATAACATAATATTTAATAATATATGATTTAAATGAAATTCAATTAATCGTATGAAGCTAGCTCGCATAGCTTTATCACTTGTGCGATTACGCTGAAAACCTGGTCGTAAAAGAGTCGCATTTACAGTTATCGTAAAACATGGTCATTAGCAGATTGCAAAAGAACAATGTAAAAGATGCGACGAGAGATGCATCGATGCCCAATCGCCGTAGGATTTCGATGAAGCGCGGAGCTCTGGTTATCTAAATGCGGTAAAATATTAGGGATACTGGCTAGTATCTATCGGGTGTGATGATACTCCATGGATGATGATCAATGGTAACTGTTTCTGCGCCTACGGGAAACAAGTAAGAACATGGGAGACTTACGGGCTAGACGACATATAGCTCAATACATTACCTGGTCTACTTAAAAGTAAAAAGATCGTGTACGTACGTGAAAGGTACACGGTACACGCGCGCACGCACGCGTATATCGCCGATGTCGTAACAAGCGACGCGACGTATACGCACGTGCGTGACGCGGTTTCGTAAATCAACAAGAATTAAAAAAAAAAAAGAAAGAGGAAAAGAAGAAAGAAGGAAACACAAGGTAAACGATACACTGTAACTCAACATCAACCTTTTCTTCTACGAGACAGTCACAGATCCAGTAAAAGATGAAAGCTTGATTCTGTTATGTCTCCACGATATGATGAATGAACAATCAACGGTCAAATGAGTCAGCGCACTAATTAACGGATGACGATTGTAAGTGGCAACAGCAAACGCTCTAAAACGACACCGGAACAAAAGTGAGTACTGCAAACTAAAGGCACAACAGAGAACAACCGAGACGAGGGTTACGGGGGTTTCACGAAAGAGATGATTGTCGTGGGGGGGGGGGGGGGGGGGGGGGGGAGAGTTCCTTGCACTTCGGCCGAGACGAATTCGAGTGATTATGAGCGAGTTATGAGGGACGATGAACAAAACGCAGCTGCCAAATCAAACGTCGCGTTTGTTAAGCCACTCGCGCAAAGCCAAGCCACACGCGAAGCGAGAAGGCGAGGTATCTTCGCTCCTTCTGTCGTATCCTCGTTTTTCTTTTCGTTCTTGCCGAATTTGCAGAAGCACACAGATAGCCAGATAGCGATATTACACAGCGATATTACAGATAGAGGTGCACTTTCTCGGCCGAGAAGCAGCGACAGAGCTGGGGAACGGGCAGCGACACAGCGGTGGGTAGTAAGACGCGCGGCTGGCGAGGGTGGTTAACAGAGGGTGAAAGTCATTTGCAGAGCAGCGGTAGGGGAGGACAAGCGAGCTCTCTACTCTCATACGCATTGCATCCTAAATTTGTTATTCCGTCAGCGCTCGCGCGCGGTGTGATCCGTGTGTGTATCCATTTCCCTCCTGCGCTTTTATATCTAAGGGTAGCGATGCACCTCCGGTACATGTCGGATACACAGTGTGTACGTTTTACAACAAAGCGACAGAGAAGGGACGCCCAATCACGTGCGCTCGTTTTCACAGGATCGTGCACACCGTCTAGCGATCAAAAGCGTTTCACAAGATAGTGCGTGGAAGTAGGCGGTTTTTGCGGTCGTCCATCGGGTCACGGAAGGACCGGAGGGGGTACAGGTAGGGGTACAAGACGGAGGGATATGGGAGACGTAGATGAGAAATACAACAAACAGTTAAAGTAGTAATCGAGAGGAAGTTAGAGTGTGAAGACAGAAAGAGAGAGAGAAAGAAACAGAGAGAGAGAGAGAGAGAGAAAGAGAGAGATACAATATATAAAGAGACGGAGAGAGGAAGGGTTTAACACGAGTATACGATTATTTTGAGTCGGACGCGCCACGCCGGACTTTTGACAACCGATCCCCGTTCGTTCACTTTTACGTCATATCGAATATCCCGCTGTCGATCGGCGATCATCATCGGGCAATCGGGGCTACATCCGCGGGGTGACGCCGTGCTGGGCGCAAGGGTGGCTCGCAATTAATCGAGCGTTCTCTTTGTTATATCTATATATTCGTGGGTCTTTAGATTGTCATATATATCACACACATAATTATGTACATGTACTTTCTCATCGCTAGGCGGGTGCCGATGGTGAATGTATAGAAGCATAGCCTATTGCTGCGGGTATATGTAAATGTATAATGCGGCGGAAAAAGTAAAAGCTGAATGTTTATAATAAACCAACGAGCCAATCAGCGTACAGCTCCTCTGTCCAATTAACCTCGTCAGCCCCGCTCCCGGTTCTCGCGAGAACATCGACAGAACGGCAGTCGATCGGTTCAATCAACAATCGGTTCCGATTCCCGACGTGCGATGCTGCGAATTTGTCGCAATTCATTACTCACGGCAAGGAGATAAACGATTAATTTAATTAATTCACTGTCTCGGAAATATAGCTCAATTTTGAGGAGGCGAAATTTGGGATTTACAAAGTTTTGAAATTTCGCTAACATTTCCAGTTGAGCGATACTTTGGAGCCATTTTTTATGGTAATTATAATTTTATTTATATTAAAACGCTCGTCGAGAAGTTATCGTAACGTGAATGGCAGTCTTTTACTGTCGGAGATCTCAACAATTATATTAATTAAAGACGGTAAGGAGAAGGTCAAGAGAGTCGACTTTATTCTGTCGAGTCTCGCGGAAAACCGGATGGGAAATCGCCGAGGCTGATTCGTGGTGCGAATCGCGTGGACGTGAGCTCGCGCGTTCGCCAGGGCGGGTTACCTTAAAAATAAGTTCGCTTTTGCTGAAACCGGACTTCTTTTTAGTCATATTGTCAGAACTTAGGCGCCCCCTCCGCTCAGTGCGTTTTTTTTGTAGGTTCTGCAATATCTAGAAACAAAAGAAAGCGGGACATAGCCAGACGTAGTAAGAAGAGGTTAATAGAAATTCTGCAGAGGTTAATAGAAATTTCACAGAGAGAAGGACGTAGAAATAGTGTCAGAAAGAGTGTAAGAAAGAACTAGGAAACAGAGATAGAAAGAAACGGAGTGAAAGTAACAGTGAGAAGGACACAGGAGAGAACGTTGGTATAGTTAGTACAGTAGGCAATTTTATATATATATATATTAATCGACAGTTTGCAAGATGGTATGGTGGTACAATGGCGAAAAGTAAGACGGAAGTAGTATGGGAGATTGTCGGACGGTAGCGGGATCGATTTTCTTTTTCTCGTCTCTCGTGGGGTCAGAAATTTCCGTGTGTGCGGTAACAGTGGCCACGTTACACAACAAACGCTGAAAGGCAATCCCCATCCCTAAAGTTTCATCCTTTCGCTATGATATGCGAAGTATAGTCGGATCGCGACGTCCGCCAGCAGATTCGCAAAAGTAGTAGCAATCGATGTCACTACATTGTTAACAGTGACATCCCACGTGTGTGGATCACGTTAGTTTATCCATTTAACGACGAGATAAATTAAGAAAAAAATAAAAGAGTAGAGAAAGACGATATATATATATTTACATAGATATAAAGTGTTAGTACCTCTCATTTTCCATCCTCCCTCCTGAACGCTAGTATCGGCACATACACAAGCACATAAATAGAGTAAGTAATTACATCAGGTGTCGGTATATCGGTACATCGGTATGTCGATGCGACGTCTCGCATCGACGGTGAGTGTCGGGCCGTCCGTATAATGTGGATACCAAAACGGTCGATCGCGTGATCGATGAGAGATCGGAAGAGTGTGAGTGGGCAAGTAAAAGAACGATTTTCGGTGACGTATGCGGGCGTGTGCACGCGAAAATGTAATCGGCAAGGGCACGGCACGATAACGGAAAGTAACAGTCCGATGATCCGTGAATTAGATAATTAGTAATCAACAAGCCATTCGTTAGTATCAAAGCTATCGAATTAGCAGTCGCGCGCCAAGCGTGAAGCCGCAGTTCCTTTTCAAGCGCGGATGAAGCTCGATGAATTAATTAGCGATTCTGTATATATGTAGTATCGTGGTGGATTTACAGATTGAGTAAAAAAAAACCGCGCGATTAACTTGCAAAGCCGTGTAACTTGATCCCGGGCGTGTCTGTAGGTCCATTGAAATAATTCAGCACGCGAACGTAATTGACTTGGCGACACTGTCGATATTATCTTTCATGCAAATTCGACGGCATTGCCGCGATTTAGAATACTGAAAATCCAATTGAAATATACGCTGAAGAGAATTTGATACTTTTCCACATGGGAGAGGCTGCTCATTCCGTCTTGAACAAACACGTTTTGGTAATTTGGCAATTAATCGTATCGAATTAAAAAGGACACTAATCGAAGAAAGGCTAAAAAAGAAGAAAAGTGCACATTAATTTACGCTTGAAGGAACAAAAATTACTTTAAGTGTTGCTGATATATAATGAACATTGCTTTAGCTTTAATTTATGAAATTCATATTGATGAAAGAGAGAGAAAGAGAGAAAGAGAGAGAAAGATAGAAAGAGAGAGAAAGAGAAAGAGAGAGAAAAATCTGCAAATGTGATAATACTGTGAGATATAAAAATTCTGCTCTTCCCGGGGCAATATGCGCGCATCGCTGCTCTGCTGAAAGAAACAGTCTGTGACGAGATAAACATTTACAAAGGAGAACGCTCCCATCTTTCTGAAAAATTCCATGCAAAAGTCACGAAAAGGCAGAAGAACTTGAGAATTATCAGATTTTTCCGTTAAGGGATCACCGTTCGAGGTGACAATACTGGTCGCACATTGATAAGAGATTATAAATATACAGATAACATAGGTCGACATAGGACAAGAAAACGTTCATCAATCGCGATCTCGCGACTGATTTCTCTGTTTTTTTTTTTTAACATTTTATGCATACATCTCTGTAATTGCGCGCGAGAAGAAACGCGCGATTCATGCCACGCCGACCAAATGGGGCGCCGCGTGAAAATCACGCGGACATACAATCGCGCGTTTCTGTATGACGGTTATGATTTATCGTCCCTTAATGTGCGTATACACGCGAGTACGTTTTAATTTGCCACGCTAAATGCAACCAGCCCCGACTATTATCGCGGCGGTTTGCTACTGTGCGGCTGTTAATTCTAATGTGCGTGCTCACAAAGGCACTCGTGTTTGTTATCTGATTTAATTACAATGTAAAGGGAAACTGGGTGTACGTGCCATAGGCAGAAAGCTTTTGCACTCATTACAAAGAGCACTGCGTTTTGCTATCTCTCTTTTTTTCATTAATTAATTAATTAATTAATAAAAGCGAGGGGTTGAACTTTGGAACCCGTTGTTGATTTATTTTAAGATCGGAGATGTACGCACGTATATGAATTGTTTGCCTTGCTGAAATATTTGGTGACATAATCGATAAGCCACGTTTTTATAACGTGTACAGAACATTTAAAGGAAGAATAGAGTTAATCACGTTAAATAAACGATCCGTTTTATCCGTAGTTTGTTTTAACTTCTTTTATCTATTTGAACACGATTTTCTCTTCTTTTGTGCATTATCTATTTATAATACTTTTTCATATTTTAGCGTTACAAGTTTTTACTTGTAAGAGAAACTAAAAATCGAAAACTTTTAAAATGAAATTGGCTTCAACTTAAGACGATATCAATGTAAATCTCTTTCACTCCTTTCTCTTTATATCTAGTGTCTTATTTTAAGATAGATGACAAGTTTTAATATCAGAGCAGTCTTTAATCCCTTAGATTGATATTAAAATCTGTCAAATACAATTGTGTGACAAATTTTGTTTGATGAACAATACGAAAAGTACTATGCAGTGAAAGACGAAAGGAATCGTCTTTCTCAGATTTAGTCTGCGATTAATCGACTGTTCTCTCCTTATTTCCTGTCTCTCTTCGCGTAAAACGAAATGCACGCATGAATGACAGTACATTATGTCGTACGTACATACACATGTGCAGACACACATATGTAGCCCAGAAAATGTTACACTCCGCTTTCTAGGAATCAACACGTAAGAAGCATCTCTCTCGTGGAAAATTTTCCTCTCGTTGCACAATCGAGCCGAGACGAGACTGCGTCATTGGCGATTCGCCGTGCGATCGCGCAGAGGAGCAGCAATTCCCAAGACAAGAGCGGAGACGCGAAAGACGCACGCGAAAGAGAGGAAACGTCATATCCGCTACGTGTATATCTGGTGGCGAGATGGTTAAAAGATCGCACGCTGTCGCGTACATGTCTCGCTTCTGTCGTGGGGGTCCAGGGCGGACATCTAACGACCGTCTACGACGGAAAGAGAATGCCACGCTGGAAAATATCGTCGGTAATATTATAATATAAAACGTGCTCTTGAGAAAAAGAGAGAGAGATTGAGAGAGAGAAAGAGAAAAAGAGAGAACAAACGAACAAAAATATGATGATATACGGATACATACGTGGGCAGAGGAAAGTACCGACGGCGTCTGCGTAATTGTACTCTCCGTCCTGGCGGAAGTAAAATGTTAAAATGAAATAAAAAGAAACGAAATCGGAATCGCTTCCTCCTCGTTAAATCAGGCATATCTAGACAACACGAAACAACAGGCAATCAGAACGGAACGCGAATGAAGAGGGAGGGGGAGAGGGGCGAAATAATCGGTGGGGCTGGGGATGCTCGATCAGAAGTTTAACACGGGACGGAAGGGAAGAAACGTGGAATGGGGGAGTAAATTGTCGGGGAATAAAATAAAACTAGGAACACACACTGAACACGGGCACATTGCCAAGAATTTTGGACAAATAGGGTTAATTAACACCTAACACTCACAGGCAGACCTACGGTTAGACCAACCAACTTTCTCGTCTGTAGAGCGGTTCGTGTCGAATACCTCGCAGAAATTCTCCATCAAGGCTTACTCTCTCAGGCTTGCGGAGTTTTTTTCTCTCGCATTGCCAAGAATCTTTTTTAGATATCTCCTGTTTTTCACGATCACGCGCCAATTGGTGGATGCGGCGGCAAGATCCACGACAAACGAATTCTCGACTCTTCATCGTCACCGTGACCTCATGCGCTACCATTGTCAAAAAATGGTGCATCCGTTAAAAGAAAACAATATATATGTATGTATATACTATTAGTATACAGTTACATGCACACGTATCTAGTTTATGCAGACCGTCACTGAAAGAACGTCGATAATCACTATTGACTCATAATGTACATGCGCACCTATGTCGTATCAGGCCAATAAAGTTAATGCGGCTTATGGGACCGGTGATAATCGAGAGCCGAGAAAATTCCAGATGAAACATTTTCAACGGCGATCGGCACGAACGTCAGCCGTTCCTGCGATCGCGCGATCGAATATTCGACACGACCAGTTCACAATAACTATTCGCAACCAAACTCATGTTAGTACCTAGCAGAACGGAACTTTCCAACAAAACCCGACAAAAACAAGGTAGCATCCCATACCAAAAACCGTTCTCAAGAACTTTGGCGAGGAATCAGCTAGTCGGTGAAACATGGATTTTCAACAATATAGTTATAGAAAACATCGTCACTAAGGTATAAATACTGCAAGCATTGTCATTCTCCATCGATCAATACATACTGGATTCTTCTCAGCTAATATCGCATCTTCTAATCTGTGATCCATGTCACACGTCGTATCGCCAGGACTACGGGACTAAGGACAAGACTGATCAAGAGCTTATTGAAATGTTCTGCACAGTGAGAGCTATTTGACTTCCGTGAAAATTACAACTACGTTTACTTCCGCATAAAATATATAATTTTATATATTGTAACTTTACGATTAATTTTTTAATCAGACTGTCTTAATAATTCTGTTACCTTACGAGAGATCAATTAATTAAAGTACAAGACTCTTCCGCTTTGCCCGTTTGAGTTTGTAGTGATTTTGGATTTCAACCGCGCGCGATAAGGAAAAAGTTTAATTACTCTGTAAGTTTATAATGTGCTTTTAACATTTGATCAAATAGTAAGCATAGTCTTTTCTCTGCTCGATCGACGGAACATGAAAACTTCCCGACAACGTTAAAGCTCTTGATCGGCTCTGCTACAATTCACAAACTGGGTCTAAGTATGTCGGGTGTGTTATATGTGTAAAAAAGAAAAATAACTTCTCGTAACCGGAGACTGTAAAACTTACACGACAAGACTATGCACGTTCTCTATGAAACTCAAATGAAAACAAGAAAAAAAAACGAGAGATAGATGACCACAAACGAAAACGGCAACGGTAATCAGAATAATCAATCGTAATCAATGATGTAACAACGAAAGAAACGACAGTAGTGAATAATAATGATCTAGTGTATATAGATATATTTATACGTAGAAACACATTGAGTTTTGTGTTAACGAACGCTTGAATCAAGTAAGGGCAATTGGCCTTGGTTTCAGGGTAACTAGGCAGGCACACCTTGCTGGTTCGGTCTGGTTGGGGCTGTGTCGCCCGACGCTCGTAGTGCCTCTCCGGCTGTTGATAAAGGGGGATCTGCAAACCCATTCGGAAACGTGTTCTCTCGCAGTACGCCTAGTAGTCCATTTGTATATATTGTTTTCTTTGTACTCGCGTGTGTGTATATGTTGGAAGATTAAGACGCGACATTCCTGTGAGTGTCAGCATGTGTGTCAATGGGTGTACCAGGCGAGGTTGTGTAGACAGTTATGGAGAATCGTGATGTTCGGGGAAGGATAAGGGGATCGTTATGTTGTTTCAAAGTATTTGATTACTTAGGAAAGTAAGTGGCTGAATGTGCGATAGGGCGAGAATATTTTTTCGATGAGTCGATGAGTTGGAGCCCTCGAGAGATTAATAATGTTACGCGTAAAGCGACGTGATAATCACTTGTGTGGTGTTTTTGTTTTCAGAATGTTGTATGTGTTCATATCCGTTCAGGTGTAGGAAATTTTCGCTGCTACAGACTAATGGTCGGTTCTGTGCGCGCAAAATCATTAATTAAAATCATAATGAAGGGATAAACATAATACTTGTTTCTGTATGTGTATGTGTGTGTGTGTGAAAGAAAAATGAAAGAAAATCACCCGTTTTGTTATATGTTATGTCGATTGTGTTTAATAATATATGTAAGAACTTGAAATAAAAAATTGTAAGCGCTGTCTTGTTCATGTATTCATATATATATATATTTTTTTTAATAAATGAGATGTTCATAGGAAAGTAATTTCTGTGTATTTCGCACTTACAGAATTTTTATCTCAAATCCGCACTTTTCTATATGGCAAAATATATAAAAGAACGACGGATTAGCCGATAATTAACCATTAATTTAGATTAAAACAATTTCACTACAAATATTATAGCAGCCCGCATAATTTATGGTTTGCCCATTCTGACTGAAGAGATGATAATCAGCTTCGATCGGATCATGCGAAATGATTCATAAATTAATCAGCAGCGCGCTTGCTTTTTCTCGACGCGATATATATAAAACGTTCCAAGTTTTATTCTTCGCACTTCGAGAGTAAGTGTGACAACGACAACAATAACAACGAAGAAGAAAAGATGAATGGAAAATATTTGGTTAAGTTTCATCTTAAATGGATCTATATTTTCAATTATCCTTCTACTAGCGTCTATGAATAGTGTCGTCCAAAATTATCACTCTTGTTGTCGTTGGCAAACTTTCGAAGTCCGTCAATGTTTTCGTCGAAGCTTTTGGTCTCGAAGATGGTACTCAAGAATTGATTTTGCGTTAAACGAGAAAACATTTCATCCTCAATTTCACAAAAATGAGTTATCGCGAATTTGACGAGAAAACATAATGATTTTCAACATCATCGACCGCGTTGTCGATGCGTTCGTCTCGCGCATTTCTTCGCTGCTATTTGACAAACGGTAATTAATTTGTCCAAACGATATCGATACTCGCGCGGATGATGAATCTATTGAATATTTAGAACGCAGCTTTCCCGCAGCGTGCATACGTTTTTTTTCTCTTTTTTTTTCTCTCAGCTATATCTAGTTTGTTACAACAGAACAGAACAGAGAGGAAAAAGCAGAGGGAGGCAATAGTGAACGTTTCAAGGCAAGCGTAACAAGATTTTCAGCAAATGACAGACTGCTCTCTCGATTGGACGAAAAGCCTGATTGATTCGTTGGTCTCCTCGCTGTGCCACGATTTTACGCTAACAGCGCGAGCACAAGTAACGTAACACAAAACGTTACCCACGTAAACACAATCGCCGACGTGCGGAAGCACCGAAAGGTAGCAGTAATTTATCAACCCAATTAACCCAACGCAAACAATTAATACACTTGCAATTCATTCGCCGTATAATTGACCTGGCGAGATATATATACACATCATGTACACGAAATTATGGCTATTATCGTTACCTGACTTATTTTTTTATTAATATAATTATGTAAAAATCTCACAATCTTTTTCCATTCTATAAATGCAACAGCCACGTTGTAGTATTTTGTTTGAATTGTTGAATATTTACGTGAAGAAATAGCGAGATACATTTGAAGCAAAGTGAAATTGAGCCGCGAATTTGTGGGAGATATTTATAGAAACCAGTTCAATCTTCGTTATGTGTGCTTTTTTTTACCTTTACGTATTTTCATTCAATTCTTTCTTTTCTCTTTCGAAATGACTCTGCGATCGAGCGAAAGGACGGACACGACGTTCACGCGTCGTTTCGATTATCGAGTGGTATGTACACTTGCTTGGAAGGGCAGAGTTACTTACCCGTCGACGAATCGTCGTACCATTACATCACGTGCACAAAATCGACATGTGCGTTAAAACGAGAGCAAAAAAGTAACGAATACGAATAAGAATACGAATAGCGAACAACAACAATTATCGGTGCATCGGAACGAACAATGGAAAATATAATAAAATGTTTGTCGTATTGTGTCACGAGACTCTCTTTGTATCGAGTTTCACGGTGTATTAGCGATGATTCTGCGGGACACGCAATCGCGTGCACGTGTATCCTTTTTCCTCTATTTGCTTTTTCGTCACGCTATCTCTCCGCTTGTGTCCGCGAATTGTTTGCCAGAGGTATTACCTATTGTTACGACTGTCATCTGTTTATGCTCCTCTCGGTGCGGTAAGATGATCGAGAGCAAGGGAGAACAGCTGATTTTAATTTACGATTGTTACTATCGCGAGAGAGAAAGACAGACGGAGGGATTTGGAGACTTTCGTAGTAGAGTGGAAAAAGTTTCGGAGTAACACGGGATATATTGAGTAAGAGCCGTGGAGACACTTATTAGATGTTCAGCAACGGAAAGCGAAACATAATCTAATCATCTGAGAGCCCAGGTCGAAAAGATTCCCCGCAGTGGTGGACTGAGACTTTTGCGACAACGACGAAAAAGTAATTTTGTCAAGAAGCGTATCCTACTTTTCGCTGCATACACCTAAGAAAAGGATTTGTACGTACATGTTCGATCGGCTGAAACTTTGTTGATGAAATTTCTCTCGTGACAAATAGAGATTCCTTGCACGTAGCGAGAACGATACTCTTGTTAATGAGTGCGAATTCGAGAAAACTTTGTAAAAAAAAGATTGCCTGTGTCGGACAGAATCCACCACTGACGTGAGAACTTCGCTAGTAACTCGGTGAGTCACCTGCGGTTAAGTACGAAATATCCACGGTAAGGGGTACGAAAGTGGGCTGACTTGTTCCCTTTACCTTCTCCGATTTTCTACAGCGACCATATATCAGGCATAGACATAATTATTTAATGTCCCGCGTAAAATGCGGAAGGTGATTTCTGCAATTGACAGATTCAAAAAACTGACAATCGACACTAATTAGCTCTCGTTAAGCCTCATTGTCTACAGGAAAAGCAGTAGTTTCGTAGGAGGAAGATCGTTTGTCAGCTTCCTGAATCTGTTAAAGGTCACAAACGCTTCTCCTTTTCTCTTTTGTTTTATATATATATAAAACGTAGAGTATACACGAACTACACGTATCGTATGATTACAAAGTAAGAACAGTGCTATATAGTAAGTAGCGGAACACTCACATAGACCTCTTCCCATTGCGAGACATACCGCACCAGTCTTGACAAACGTAGTAACCTAACGAGTGACAACAGTTTTGCAAGCCTGAGAATCCTGAGAGCACGTCCAGCATGCAGGATCTGGAAGGACTCGCTGAAGTCCTGAAACTTGCGAATTTCTTTTTTTACTATAATTATACAATATTTGACTTCCCTCCTGATCAGTAAACGAAGCAGCAAAATTGTTTCATTCATCAGAAAATCGTTTAATGATTTATTCATCCTATATTTACGTATAATGACATATATTTTAAAGAAGAGGTAAGAATTTTTCTTTACAATAATTATGTAATATGAAAATGTATTGTTTATTCATTGTTTGGCATTATTTCGTTAAGAAAAACAATTAGAAAATTTTTACTAACTAGGAAGTTTTAATGATATTCCACGAAGTAGATGAACAATAACTTGCAACTTAACAAGGGACGCGTGTAAGGTGGCTGTCTGATGTAGAGCATACTTACTTGATTAAATATGAGGAAAATGTAGTCTAGTGGTATAGAAGAGATGAGGTCGAGAAAGAACCAAGTCCTGAGGTAGTGTTTCGCGATTAACTTCGGATCCAGTATCACCTGTTCGGCATTATCCTGCTGCATTATACCTGCAACGATAGAATTTTACTTCGGTGTTTTCCACGTCAATGATTTTCCAAAGCTTGCGAAGCTCAAGCCGCCGGAAAAACGCTAATGCTATTACCCCACGCTCTGGCGACTTGCCATCGATTCGACAGTTTGTCACATCGCCGTTCTCGTGCATCTGATGCACCCATTATATGTATATAATGCGTAATTTAACAATCGAAATTGGAGATGAGAAAAAAAACTATTTATTGAATCCATTCACGACATATTTGTCGTGAATTTTTATTAGAAGAAAAGACTTAATTATTAAGAATATTCGTCTCCGTGCTAATATTCGAACGGGAGGCAAGATAATGCGGCGCAGAAATTTTTAATCATCGACGCAAAGCGATATGCAATATAATGATTTCATCGGTCGCGACTCGTGACCTAATTCCACTTTTGCAGGTCCGACTCAAACACGTTTCAAATTAATCTCCGAGTAATAACGAAATGTCGAGGAGTTAGGAGTGTTCTCCTCCGCGTAACAATACTGTCATTGTGCATTGTCGGGGTCAGTAAAAGTTTAAGTAGTTGATCCATCTCGCATTGCGTTTGTTTTTACCGGTATCTTATATCTGAAGATGTAGCAAGGACGAGTCGCGCGAAAACAAATTCAAAGTCGTAATAAATCTCTTTTGAAATCTTGGATATAAAAAATGGAAGAAATTCTTGAAGAAAGTTTTACTAGTTTTGTCCTTGACGAGAAAAAATTATTTCAGCGGCACAGTAATCTTGCGATTTTTCAAATTTGCAGATTTTCTAAATGCGCAGCTTTATACTCGATTCAAGATATCGAGTAATAATTTTAGAAAGAAGAATTTGATGGAAATTGGGAAAATAATTGATGTATTTCTTTTAATACTTCTTTACCTGAGCTATACTTTTTAAAATATTTTTTATATTGAGTTTTGTAAAATAATGTTATGTGTAATGTGAAAAAAGAGTTTTTGCAAAATATTTTAATGCAAACATTTTGATTGTCGGCAGACTGTATGCGAATTTACCCGATTATTGCGAGAGAATAATATGGAACACAATGTCAGGTAAAATTTTGCGTGTTCGCGGAGATAGTATGATGTAAGCAACACCTAATGGTATTACATGAAAGTTTCAAAAGACATTGTTAATATCGTTAGAGATACGGAGCCGTTGTTGCGACAACGCAGCTGTTCTTGCACACAAATCCTATTGATACGAGAGATTAGAGCTTCTACGAATTTCTCCACGACATATGTTTGCGAATTTAAAGTCTTTTATCGCGGATTCCAATTAAACGGCGGGAATTTACTATAACGGGAAACTAATGGCAAGCAAATTGATCGATCGAATGACACTCACCCGTCCTGAAGTTGACGACGATGTCTATAAGGAATATTGTGTCGGAAAGGCAGTTGAAGGCTATCCATCTAGTGCTTAGGTCGTCATTGAAAAAACTAATGGCGACTGGCAGAATTATCAGATTAGCTACCAGTAGGAGGAGCATGCAGAGGTCCCAATAGAATCTGAAAAATAAAAAAATTTATATGTTAGAATAAATCAGAATTAATATCATATTGCGGATATCGTCGTCTAAAAGATGATATTTAACTTATAGAAGCTTGGATTTTAATGCGAGTTAGGATTTCTTCCCACTTAACTGTGTACATTTTAGCCCACACATGATAGTCGTTTTATATTCTCAATTTCAAGTATTTGAGCCAATGAAGATTATAGAGATTCAGTTACAATCTCAGTTAAAATGACTTTTAAAATCTGATTCAACTCTTGCCTTCTGCCACTGTAAATTTCTAACAATAAAATCAGATAAAATCTTTTTTTTTAAAGTAAAATTTTTACAATGAAAATAAATTACATACATATAGATCCTTTTTAAAAATATTTTTATGATAATTTTACTGCAGAATATGTTATTATGTTTTTTCTTTATTTTAATATATTCCTTGTGAAGTAATTTTATACAGTCAAATTAATTTAATTAGCAAAAGAATATTTGTATATGTATTGTCCACCTCATTGTCAGAATAAGTTAGTATTACGAAACTTTGAGACTACTAGAAGACAGGGCTAATTTTGTAAGCAAAGAGAGAGAGATAGATAACACATGTTTCGAATACTGATTGCAACAGTCATAAGAATTTGCATTTTATTACGCTCACTAGTACACAAGTTTATTTCACATTTTTGACTCGCCTAACCGGTTACGGAATCATTAGTCTGCAAAGTGGCGCTCGTGAATAAGAATGAGGGTAATTTTTCACCATTTCGCGGGGGAGGTAGCGGGAGATTTATAGCGCGACGGAAGAAACTGGGCGATTTCTCTCGGGAAGATTAGGTAGAAGTGCAGAATAAACTTTTCCGCGCTTTGTACTTTTAAAGAGAAGCAGACGATTGTAGAGGCTGCCGATGGGCCGAAAATTATTCCGACATTTGATTACTCTGATCGATATTTAACAAAAAATCAGCGGCCCTGATTGATGCGATACAAATGCGACGAATAAGAATTAAAAATATATAAGTATTAAATAATGATTAATTTTTGAAACAATTTATCAAATTGGGGCTGTCGAGATGCAAATTAGATTAAATCAATTATGAATACTAATCTACAATTAATTAAACTTTCAAGCAGAAATTGAAACTGAATTGAAACGAGATGAGATTATTTTCCATAATACCGAACTCTGCGTGTTCTTAGTGTCGAATGTACGATGACAGTAGGAACCAATGGGTACACGAGGCGGACATTTTCGATGGACATTGGTAACTTTGCCAACTGCGCCGCAAATTGTGACGGTTAATGAACAAACTCGTAGCGCTAATTTCGCAACTTTGGAATTTTCAATCAGATATGTGACGCGTCAAAGTTATGCACCGGTAGTCCATTTCGATGTAAAACATTTCAACTTTTCTGCGGTCTAACGGGAACGATGGATAATACAAAGTTGCACAATATGACGACAGTGAAATCATGCATATGGATGAGTATGAGTCTAATTACTCTTTGATATTTATGACTGCGTATACTCCTTTATTAACTAATTATTATGCTGAATAATCTCTATAATTTAATACGGTGATATTATTTTCTTTGGCCTTTAATATTTAATCCGTTATTTAGAAATGCAGCGGCATTAAGGAATATTTATCGTAGATTAATTTCTCGACATTGTAATTTAAATACATAAGAATATAATTCTATTTGCGGAAATGCAGTATATTATATTTAAGTGTTTGAAATTGCATATGCAGAATATATTTAGAAGTTATAATAATTTAAAATTAGAAAATTATCACTTCTTTTATCACAGTAATAAGGAAAATTTTGAAAAGTGTCACTTGGTGCATTATAAATTTTGCAAATTTAACAATTGAGCCTGAAAGTTACATTGGCATGATAATTGAGAAACTTTATTCTGATCTTTTATGCGAAAGCATACGAGTTAATGTCTTATACGATGCACAAGAATAATGATACGGATTTATATCTCTCCTACAGCAATGTGTATAATCTTAATATGATAATGCATTACGGTATAAATTACTATTCTTCAAACCGAACAATTTAATTACTTCCTCCCCTTTTTCTAATAAATTGCCATCTTAATATAATTAAGCCGTCACGTATATATGTACATACATATATACTCACACAGGATGAACACAATACATTTTCTCAACTCCCATTAATTCTTCTAAAAACCCTGGCCATAATTTGACGCACTAATTATATAAGGCTCAAGATTTTCAAGTTATTTATCATTATTTTTCCGGAATTTCTTCCTGTTTGAATAGATCTTGGAAGTAATTACAAGCATTATCCGCTAATGGAGTGTATAAGTTAGCCTTCTCATTTTGCATAAAAAGGATAAATTAGAAACTTTGAATTTTTCTCAAAACATTCTTCTCAAAGCTAAGCCTTTGCCCCGTGCATTCTTCTTTCAGGTACCGTTTCAATTTATCCTCATGTAATGAATTTAGTTTATTAGCCTTTGTGGCTTACGACGCCATTGTTTCAACCAAAGTACCGGGGTCAAGAGGTAACATAGGAAACTGATCTGATAAAACTGCAAAGTAAGTAACTAAGCTTCCGTTCCGATTAGTTTACAAAGTGTACGCACCTTACGATATAATACGTCAGCGTTGTAATGAAGAAAATAACGTGCCTGCGGAGAGCCTTTATTAAAGTGCAAAAGCTCCCGTCGGTTGATCGTGAAACTCAATATCTGAAAGCTCGACTTTAATCAGTTCGATTTTAATCCGAGCAACATTGGCCCACTTTTCGGAGTAATAACGTTGCTGCGTTCAGACAATAAATGTGCCCGTATGTCACGACATATACCTGAATCTCCACCATCCTGCTGATACACATCGCGGTCTCTCTTTCTCTTTCCCTCAATTAAAAAAATTTGATTTATTCTGATCGTTCAAACGCAAACTTCATACATATCTCTCTGCAAAAGAATTTTAAAAACCGCAATACATTCGTACCCGTTTTTATCGTTATTTTATCATCACATGCCGATAGATTTCGCTTCGTAAATTGTATTACGAATTGCTGCATTTTTACATTTTTTCACTTCTGTCTTTGATCTTGTTCCATTTTAGGATCGCTATTATTTTTAATGTAATGTTAAATATCGTCATGATAGCTTGCGATATGCTTTTATATTGAAAAATTGCAAATTTAAAGAGATATATTTTACTTCAGAATATAATAAATAGTCCTATTCTCTCATTCTCTCTCTTCCGTCTTTATCTCTGTTATCTGTATCATACAGATCATGAGAGAACTCACGCGTGCAGCGTCCAAATTAGATATACAAAAAAATGTAATACGAACTTTTGCATGTCTGACTTGGATGCTGCACGCGAGTGCATCCTGCCGGTGCGCATGTCGTTGAAATATTTTGCGGAAGGAAGCAATACTTTGAGCATTCCATGCCGGCGTGACAGTATCTTCGGCAGTATTCTTCGCTGAAGGCGAACCTGGTAATTTCATTTAGTCCCATGTGCACGGTACTGTGATATTGCACGCCATTTTTCGACCAGCAGCCATGCGTAACGGATGCCGGAAATGTTTCATTCGCATCGAATACAAATCGCCCGTCGCGCACTCGAATTTATTCCTCGTCACAAAGCGACGCATTCCGAAGAAAGTGTACGGATAATCCGTGCGCCGACCTCTCTCTGCTGCAATTTAATTAGATTATGCGAACATGCGGGCGATAAGGCGCAGCTATACTCCATTTAAATTGGAGCTTATGCTGGTAAATCGCACTGGAGTACCGGACTCAAGTCGACATTTAGTTCTAATTAATTAATTAGATAATGCTTATAAATGTGCGTTGACAATATTCAAGAGCTTAATATCACTTCTTGCTTAGCGCTGCGGATGAACTTTAGTACACAAGTTCAGCAGAACTTATATTGATTTTTATATGTATATATCTAACAGTATGATAGCGAAAGAGAGAAAGAGAGAGTGAGATTAATTTTTCATCAGCTAATGTTTCATCAAATTGAGTATTTATCAGAAAAAAATTTTATACATGTTTTGTATAAAATAATATAAAATATTAAAAATATGTTATAAATATTTTTTAAGAGTAATGTAATAAATATATTCAATTATAACGTTACATAAATAATTTCGAAGAAAACGAGAGAAAAAGAACAATACAAATCACGAAAGAATAAAATGGAAGCACATTCTAATGTTTCAAAGCCGAAATGAAATGGAATGTTTTCGTGGCATAATAAATTGGAGCGGCTCATATACTGCACGAAATTAATTCGGTAATATTGGAAATGGGAAGAAGATTGATGGGGCGATCGCTCCCAGCGTAGCTGTAGATCGAGCAATTCTTTCTATGACGTGTCGTTTGTTTCAATTCGCGGTTCATGTTTCTCCATGTGAGTTCCGCTCCTGCGGAAACATTTTCTCGGAAAAAGCGCTCGCCTTGGGAATTCACATTATAATAGCTCGCTTTATGTGTCGATACAATATCGCGATGTTGAGGGCGAAGTGCATTGGAAGGAATTTCACTTATCGATTTTCATTCGCGCGATATCGCGACAAAACCGTATCGCAACAATAACAAACAGTCGTAAAGTGCGGGCATACACTCATTGGAATTTACGTGGAATTCATTTCTTAACAGTACGTTTATATATTTTGCATTGATAATTAGTATAGATAATCAGCGATATTCGCGACACGAGGAGCGAGTGAATCACAGGATTTTCAGACGGGTAATTTAAGCGTGTTTAATGTTCTCGTAATCGGCATAATTATAGTGAGGCAATAAATGTCACGTTTAATATGTGTTGCGTTTATGCAATATCTGTAATATGTTCGGAGATATTTTACGCTGTAATTAAAATTGCAGCGCTCTCTCGCTATGTGGGTCATATATCAAATGAAGCGATCAGTCGATTCGTGGAATAGAAAAAAGGCCTCATGTACAAATTCGTAGATATTGGCCAACTGGCATGGGTCGGCGGGATGCATCAGTCAATTCGGCGCAAGTGGGCGTTTATATCCGTTCACGGTCCCGTTTACGTGGAATATCATTTCGGTTTAACCGCGCCTTCCGGAAACAATGCTTCATTTTTGATGAAATGCAGCAGGGAGATGGAATTGATAATTAGCGGCCATCGGGCGTTCCGGCATCGATGTAATTTTAATCCATTTAGCGTGGCTCTGTCTCGGGTTTATAATGAACACGACGCAGCGTTCTGGAAATATTAATTACATTTAGAGAAATCGCGACTTTGCACCAGTTGGATTTCGAGCAGGTCAAGAGACGACAAAGAGGCGACGTGGTGTAGTTTTTCGGTTATTAAGGTAAATAATCGCGAGACGAAATGAATTAACGACGCGTGAAGAATTATGTCGTTCGACCAGGCGGATTTCCCGCAGGTTTTTGTATCGGATCAACTTTTTCCACATACACGTAACGCCAGACAGTGACCTAGAAGCGCCTGTGAGATTATGCCTTGGCGATAACTATGCCCCGGGATCAGATTTATGCCGCTTTTTCGGAGGATCCACTTTAACGAGCGTACGAACGTGTGGGCGGCCGGGTTCCATGAATTCGAGACAATTTACCACGTTCTCGCCTTTCAGGGGCTACTTTTTCTCGGGTTGCATATGGTCTTGTCCGCAGCGGCCAGTTGCATTAAATGCCTAGTAAATTTTGCTTCGTCGTATTATAATTATTATACTTGGCACACGCTGTTCGCATTACCGCGAAGAAGCTTCCCCGCTTCTAATTATCAAAAGTATCCTTTTTCACAAATTACGTAAGCGCGACCTTTTTTCGCCGTTATATTTTTCCCGGAAGCATTTTAACGGTCGCAATTTGACAGTGCCACGTGTCGCTTTACCGATCCGTCGAAATTCATCTCCTGCTGTTGCGATTAATTTCGTTGATTGCGAAAAAGCGCGGAAATGCGGAAGCGGAAGTGCGGAAATACACCTACGCGCCTTCCGAGCTCCATGGAACTCCGCGAAACGACGTTGGCACGATATCGATGAAATACGATCTCCCACGCGCTTCGACCCTCCGCCGAAAGGCGAATATGTTATCGTCCTAGTTTCTCTTCCTGGATACTTCCTAGCTATCCTACCTGCGAGAGAGGCTGAACCGCATTAATCTTAATTTGCTTTGGATGATTCGGAGTATAACAGCGCCGTACATCAAAACTTTTCTGCCGTGCATTGAGTCGCTCCGAGACTTTCTTGACTTTCCCCGTCCGACGTAACTTTTTTATCCCTCTTTTATGAAAAAATGCGACACGTCGGAGAATTGCCGCGTCAGAAGGATGGATGATTTCTGGTCGCGAATGCTCGCGATCCATCTTGTGCTCTGAGTTGACGCGGACGGAACTAAAAATGCGTCACTTTTAAATAAGAATTGAAATTTATTGAAGCTGCTACGATTCTTCAGGTTTCAATACTGTTGATTTCGATATAAAAATGATTTATGTTAGATCCGGTTAAACTTACCATAAATATTTACTTCGCATGGGAAATGGAACAGTGTTGAAAAGTGTGACAAGTTATAAAATATGTGATGATTTTTAATATCTTAATTCTAGATGTGATGATTCTGATGATTTTTAATCTCTTAATCTCAATTTTAAAAATTTTTTAAATAAAAATTATGTAATGTGTTACTAAGTATGTTGTACGAAGTACTGTCCGATCTATATTTTTCGATCTATATTTATTCGCGACAATTATTATAAGATTGTTTTGTTTCTACGGTACGGAAATTGGAATTCAGAGAATTCAGAGACTCTGTTTATCGAGATGACCATTTTTAGTTACAATCGCATATTTTTGCCCTGCATATTTTAAGAATGTGTGGAAAGCATTTCAGCGTCATGAATATTGGAGAGGATTACTCATTTCTGTCCCTTGGGCGGCAAATGTGCCGTCCAGAACGCCTTACCGCGCGTATTTACTACGCTGAGGATTAAGGGTTTGCCTTAGCGTATACATACTACGTGTCACGTATGAACGACGAATTTTGTGGCCGTGCAGCACTCTAATAGGATTACATCGAGCTTGGAACCGAGAATTTCAACCATTTTCCGCAAATATACATCATACGTGTATTTGTCCCATTCATTGCACTCTCTAGTCTCCTTGCGAGAAATGCCATTTAAAGTATGACATTTTGGTTGAAATAATGCGGAGAATTCCGACTAGACGTCCGGAAGTATATCATAGGCAAAAATCACGAATGCGCGCGACAATTCGGGGAAGCCACAGGTATTTCACAGACTTGCTCTCTCTGTAAAAATGGACATAATGAAGAAGAATTTATGAACTCCAGGAAAAGCACGAATTGCACTCAGAACGCTTTTTGCTTCATCATCAAGTTTAAAAACAAATTTTTTACTGATAGATGATTTTATTATCTTAATATTTTTTTTACCTTTTATTCGATCTAAATACGAATATTGCAGAATTATAAAATACACGCTTCATGAATAATATTGCTGGATAATTAACATATTTATCATATAAAATTGATATATGAAAACAGGATTTGATTGCAGAATTCTGTATATAAAATAAAAAGAAATTTTTTTCCGATGCAGAAAATTAATCAACAGACATTTTTCGAATATGGAATCTGATTATGAACTGATTATGAATATGAATAATTTTCTTGATATTAATTACATAAAATTGTAATTTTTTCTAACAAAATTACTTCTTTCCTATAACGTAATTCAATTTTAATTTATGAATGTTCCATTAAATTTTCTAATTAAAATTTATATACAAAAAAAATGTACATGTATATTTCCGTGATTTTATTAAAGTAATCGAATCGGTAATCGAAATTCAATATACTTATCGAGACCGATAACGTGGACCAAGTATCTACGAAACCAAGAATTTCGACTACAATGTGTAATGTGATATATAGATCCCGATTTAACTGTTTGAGATAGGATCCGCAGGATTTCGGTTAATACCGATAACGACAATATCTCGCATTACGTCCTATTTCGAGAGGCCGTTTCAACATGTGGTTTAACCCCTCGCCGCTGCATACCGAAAGGAGTCAGACTGAAACTTCAATATTATCTACGAAATGGATCCCACCGATGTCCGAATGAATAATCGCGGCTATCGGCATATTTTGTTACTCGTTCGAGTTGAACAAAGGGCCGATTTGTGGAATATGAAACGTCCCATGTGAACTATACATATGAAATGTCTTGAATGCCAATAAGCGAGGAAATTTTTATAAAATCGCATTTTTCTGAGAAAAAAAATTTTTTATCGCATGCCTATTATTTTGTGAGATTGAAACATGTTAATTAATGTCTAATTGCATCGCGGAACTGAGGTTTGAAGGTTTTTTTTCTGTAAGTGAAAACGTTGCCTTCGGGAAAAAAGTACATTTAAACTTTCTGCTCTATTTTTTTAGTCTATTTTTTTAGAATACATAGCAAGCCCATTCAATGTTACATGTGGAATTGCTTCCACGTGCTTTGTAAAATAAAGTTTAAATACGCTTTCTTTTCTCTCGAACGGAAACGTTGCGTACATGTCCCCCTTTTCCATCCATCGCTTCAATTCCATTCTTCTCTATTTACGACATGGAGACATTTCTCGTATCTTGCAATAAAAGCGAGAAAATCGCGCACGTATCTCACGCTCGTATCTCGACGTATCTGGGAGAATTATTTACTGCAGCGTTACCACTACATAAATGCGCGACAGCACATGTTTGTTGATTGGAAATGCATAATGCAGTATATCCGAGAAAATAGTGCGGCATTCGTACGGGGCGTCCACAAAAATCTCATTACTCAGATATGCCGTTTGTAGGAGAGAACGACGAGTGGCGTGATAATAAGCTTTGTATTACCGCCGGAAGATGTGTTCCATCATTGCTTATTGTAATTATCGAGGCAGGCTATGCTAGCAGAATAAGGGGAACAATATGATACGCGACGTTCTAGGAGTTAACCACACATTGTTCCGGCGTATTAGTTCTTCTGACATTGATAGATCTGCACGCTGTGTTCCCATTCACCGAACAAACAGGTTTTCGGGGATGAAGTTTGAAATTGATTCAACGGGGGGAGACGAAAATGAGTGGACTAAAGATGATATCGACAGCATTGTCTCTTAGGAAATTAGAATTAGCTCCGAAATTAAGGGTCATTTCGCTTTTTGGGGGGGGGGGGGTGAGTCAAGTAATTTCCTAATTAGACTAAGATATTTCTATTATACACGCGAGGCCGGTTTTTCAAAGGATACGATTAAATAGAAATATTAAACCGGAAGTGTATTAAAGCGAATTATCATATATTTGTCCTGATGATGTTCCAAATAAAACAGCTTCAAAACGTGTATAAATCTTCAGAATTGATGTAACAGCGTTTACAGCTTATTCGAGAGTATTGGGATTATTCTTAAACTATCTGTAAAGATCTTTTCAGTAAAGAATAGTGTCGCGATATTGTATATGTATTTGGCGCGATATGTGCTTGGCGCGAAACGCGTCTCTTGATAAGCTTCGACAAACAGGTGGCATTTGCGATAACTATTTTCGCTTCGCCGAATCTTCCACACGATAATTCCATTTCACGCCAAAACTGTAACCATGTCGATACTTGGCCGATTTCCATATCTTAAGTCGGAAGCCACGCGTCGTTTCGTTTTGTCATACGTATTCGAGATACGTAAAAACCGCGGGAAAACCACTAAGATTTATCTGACGTACGTATGGAATCTTTCCTATAAACATCTCTCACGCGTGTTATGTTTAATTTATAATAAATTGCATCAATTTCTTGTTAGCTGACTGATTACACTTAAAAATTTGTTAATTGATGTTGATTTTCTGATTTAGATTTGAACAAGAGTTAGCAGAATCGAATAAAAATTAATTAAATATATAAATATACTAAATAAATTAAGTTAATTCAATTTGATATATTAAAATAAATAATATTTTTAAATATATAAAAATGGAAATGGACAATTAATTAAATATTACATTAAATATCTACTACTATATAATCTATAATGGCTATAATTACATTCTAATTGACAAATTATATTTCTTAATATGTACATAAACGTGAATGCTTACATTTTATTACACGTGTATGTAAAAAACAGGCGACTTTACCACAGTCGCATTTGTAAAACAAGCAGATCATTTAACATAGATCGGATCAGCATGTTGTTTCATTATGTCGCAGTAAGTTTTCATTTTCCTCTTATAAATCTATTGCACAAAGCGGAATACTCGTGGACTAGACAAGGTCTCACTACCGCAAAATACGCAAGTACGATTTATATAAGGAAAAATAATAATTCGTCTATAGTGCACTGCGGTGTCATTACGTTTATATTTATAACCTTCTACTAGGAAATTAGAGTTAGAATTAATTAAACGGTTAAATTATTCGTTCTAAAGAAACAGTCTTTTTTGTTGTAATGTGCTGCTCGATAAAAATTGTTCATATCAGGTAACAACTCGTTATCCGCAATCTTCGTTCGAGAAAATATCATTTTAAAGGACCTTTAAAGAACTTAATACCATTAAAGGCGCAGTCGTATATTACCGAGAAAACTATGTTTGCTCGCAATTGGAGCAATTCCGCAGTGGCCACCAGATTCTCGAGAGATCAGATGCACATATTTGGCGAAGTACCGCTGTGCATACGTGCACATACATTCAGACACACATACACGCACGCACGCTCGCGTCCGATTATATTGATTAGTAAGAATCACCATGAAATGTTTCGCCCGCTTGTGCATACAGGCGTACTGAACAATACTGCGGGGTCGCCTATTGTTCGACAGAGGATGCTGACATAATCAAAATCACGATCATGCATTTTATAGACCTGACGCGTGCGCGCTAACGATTTTAACCGAGCGGTTTCGTAAACTCATAATTCCCGAAATCTCATATCTTGGATTTGAAATTTCCGAGTTTTATTGCTGAAAAAAAAATGTGTGTTCTTCTAAAATACTTTTAGTTTGAAAGAAAGAATCAGAAGCTCGTTTATCTCTCCGTATATTGCACTGTCTAAAATAAACGAAAGTAATTTAATAATAATAGGAACTCTTAAAAGGTCATGCTGGATTTCTTTTGCATAATAATTTTTTCGAGTATATTTTTTGCTCAGCCGACTACGCGCCGTTAAATACTGGTCTTTAAAACGCAGTCTCAAGCTAAAACGAGAATAGTACAATCCCAAATTAAATTTGGATATTAATAATAATTACGATACTAATATGTATCATTAAAAACTGCATAGGGAAATTGTGTGCTGCGAAAAAATATTACCTCAGCCAGGGTTTGCAAAGGGAAAGTAATTTAATCAATTCTTCCGCGTTTATCTTATTATCTTCAGCGTTTTGAGACCAGATTGATTGTTTGTTGCAAATGTTTTAAGAATAAAGAGCTTATGCCTTAGATGTAAGCTATCTTCTACCACGGATCTTCGCGGTTTGCACGTAGGACCGCCGAAGATAATTCCGGCTTGTTTATTTGCACGCGATTCATTTTCGCGCAGTTCCCGTCGAAGTAGATACACATTCGACTGTTTCTATATTTAAGTGACTTTGATCCGTCGCGTGACTTCCCATCGAATCGCGCGATTTATTCGCGAGCTGTCGCGCATACCGTCCCGTGAAACGATATGCCGCACCGACGGGAATTATCACGGCTATTTCTGTGACGCATTTAGATATCGGATCATGCAGACCAGAATACGCTACGAAATTGCCGCTAACACGCGCTTAACCGTAACTAGGATATTAATAATTTATGCGCCGCTCTCTGAGGATGCGTGTGCATGTAGATCCCCTGTGCGCCCGGCCGCAGAGTAATCTTTGATATTTTCGCACTGCCGGTTCTCTAATTACTCACATTGGTCATCGTTATCATATTAATTTTACAACGTTTCAATGAAGTCGTTGTGTATCATAAATATGTACGTCAGTTATGAATATTGTAAATTTTGTGGAAAAAACGCGGGACATATTGACATCAAGTGTTGTTCAATAATTGTTGAACGATTCATACGCATAAATTATTTTATGTTAAATTTCAAACGATTATGTTTCCCTAAAATTTAACCTTTCAACAGCCAATCTTACTCCAGAAGCGATTACGGCATTGTAACAAAAGTGTCAGGTATCGCTATTTTATGCTTTGAGCACTCGTTTCGATATATAGAACCGGTTGATCAATGTTACTTGAGAATAATTGATTGAATCGTTATAGCGCGCAGTCGATGATCAAACGTATCACGTTGCACTCATTAACGGGACACCTCGGACACCTTGGCCCACTTTATTTCCCATTTAAGGTTTATCCGTGTCACGTTTAATAAGCGAATTAAAATCGCTATTTTCAACGGATTTCGTAGGTATGAGAAAAAAAAATTAACGACTTTAACAAGAACAAGAGAAAAAAATAGAATATATTAGTAATAAAGCAGCAAATTCATTAATTGGTTATTTTATATTATAGAACAAATTTTCTGTCAGAATACGTGAAATGAAAACATAAATTGCAAAGATCATAGAATAATGTAAAAAGTTGCAGGAAAAATAGATATAATCATTTGCATGATCATATTTCAATGTTAAAAGCGATAATATACAACTTTAATATTAATGTATTTATGACATCGAAGAATTATGCAAATTTTTGAATTACAACTTAAAAGATTTTACGTTGAGAACCTTTTTTAATACCGCGAAGGCGAAATACGACGTACCTATATACATTATCCTCGCGTGCTCGAATTGCTCTGGACCAAATTGGATTTTGCACATTTGATGCTAATGTCATTACGTACAAGACGTACAGCTTCCCGATTTAGATAGAAATTAATTGTATATTTCTAAAAATGTATCTTTCCCTGTCAGCAAATTAAGCCATTTATATGAAAGAGACGAGAGATGAATTCACATTTCGCGGTGGGCGTAGGTCACGGTCATAGTTTTACATTCAGAGATATAACGCAGAAATAGAGAGTTAATTAATTAAGTCATCTTATAATTGTGTCTCCGGTTAAATTCGTTCTGATCGAATGCACACACACGGTCATATCTCTCTTTCTTTTTCGCACGTGCACGCGTATAAAGTGTGCAAACGTAGGATGCTTAATTGACGGCTGCAAAAAGCGCGAGAGAGCAGCTTCATTTTGCTCGCGGAGGCGGATGCCATCGCGACTGGCTGCATTGCGCCGCTTTTTACGCTGCCCTTATGAATGAAACAATCTACGCGACCAACGCGGAGGACGATTCGAGGAAGGGAGAACCGCTGATACGAACAATTAGCACGACCGTTGTCACTACGTGAATGAGTAAATAATCGGCTTTGCGTTCACAATGATCGCTTGAATATATCGAGTCCGTTGTAACACGACACATTATACATCCCGCGCTTTCTTTTATCCACGAATGTTTTCGTTGATTTCGCTTTACAATAATAAGAATTATTATCGTTCGATTGAAAGATTTAAAAAAATTAAATTTTACATGCAAATTATTCGTTCATTGTTTAATAAAGTTTCAGTGGAAAGATATTAAGAATGCTCACTTTCTGAAAAGCTGCAAATGGAATTACATCCAAAACACGAAAAATCATCGGGATTGTTGCGCATTAAAATCACTAATTGTTTTATATTAAGTTTAATTCTGTTAAATCCTACGTCGTATTAGCAACTTTCCTCGCAAACTCGAAATATTCCCGTAAATCAAGTATTCCGTTTCTCGCGAGTCTACGAGCAAATCGCCTAGCTCGACATGCATAAAATTCGTTACGTCACGATTCTTGCTGAGTGAGTTATACGTATAAGGAATGAGATTTCGTGAATACGTATGCGAATATGATAGTAAACTTCTGAAACACCGTTTTCGACCGGTTTTGCTAGTATCTTGCAACAGTTGCAAACAATTGATAACGCTACAATAGCAAGACGTCTCTTTCCCCGAAGGAAACCATTTGTTACCTGAGCTTTCTGTGTCGGCGACGTTAATATATCTGTTTTGTAAGCGTTTCATTAAACATTTGTTCAATATCTCGTCTCAATACCAGGTGTGTAGTGTATTAATGAGATTTTTTTTATTCTTGATATATTATATGCATTATTGAAGACTTGTCGAATGTAAAGACGAGGAAAATATCGTAAAAATAATTCCTCGAATAAACAGAAATACATAACTTAAAATATAATTAATAAATATTATATAGCGAAGAGATAGAATCAGGTATATGTTATACGAATACAATAATGAGTAATTATTGGAATACAAATTATTCATGTAACTTTGTTATCGCGGAGAAAAATCTTTAATTATTCAAAAAATTCATTTCTCAATTGTAAATACTGCACATTGTTATTTTTGATGCTCATATTTAATTACGTATTATTGTATCGGTTAATTTACATTCGAATGGAACGAATTATTTTTATAATTGTAGGTAAATCTTGGTAATTCGAAATTAACGTTATTTCAATTTAAACGTCATTTAATAAGTCTCCAGTTTGAGGCTAAGCTTGAGGTTCGCTAAGCTTGACGGGACAGTATTTATGGGAGACATTCCGCATTGTCGAGCGGCGCTCCACACTATATCCCGGCATTAAATCTTGGTTTACGGTTTATGGTTTGCATTTTACGATGATGCATTTTGTAACGGCCGGGAATGGCAAGTTTAATGACAAAGAGGCAGTATGGTTTAGGAGGATAACCCAAAAGTTCTTATTTGGACGGACTCGTTTGTGATTGTTGTTCGAACGTGTTGCATCTTCGCGTGGCTAATAAAGCGGCTGTTCGCCTGGCAGTCTCTGGCATTCGACGCTGCGGGAAAAGACCGGAAGTTGGGAGAATGCGTTTCAGCGGACGATCGTTCGCCAAACGTAAAGTGAGTTACAAGTGTTTGTATGGCAATATCTAAACGGCGAGAGATGAGTTTCGAAATAGCAGATAGGATGCTTTCAGAGGGCTGGAACGCCGCGTGCACTGCGGATTTTACGAGGCGGATCGGTTTTAGCTTTTATGTTTGTGTCGAGTAGCATATACTGCGATCTCGTTAGAGTCAGGCTACACGAAGTCGTCAAATGGATATTAATATTCGATATCTCGTCTTTCATATCTCGTCTTTCATCCAGACTGAGTTTAAAATTTTTTCTAACTGTTATTAAGTCATAATTTAGAGACGACAGAGTATTATTGATTTATGAATGTTAGCTGTGGAAAAAGCAGCGTTCTTTTTAAAGAATAATTTAGTTTTAATCTTTAATTAGTTACTTGAGATTTGAATTTTATCTCAAAATCTCAATCCTCTATTATTTTAATCTTTGAGATTAATAATAAAGAAAATATTTAAAGTTAGAATTTTATTGAAAAAAGTGGTGCTCGATAAAATTCCGTTCAGAAATTATTGACGCCTTGTTTATCAAAGAATGTAAATAAAATTACAACTTACATACATTATCTGAGGTTAATATACCGAGAGCATGTTATATGTGTATTATTTTGATAACCGAGATCTGCGTAGACCTCACCATTTGCTAAACGAATTATCAGCTTTGATTGGACTAAATCAATTATTAATTATCTTGTCGTACCGGTTCTTAATAAGAGCCTTTTTTACAGTATCTGCCAGTACTTGTTAAAGTTATGCAGTTTTTTTGTCAATATAATTTTCTCGTTACTGAAAAAACTCGAACAAGGATATAATTCAGCAGTCGTTTAACGCTGTGTTTGTGCCAAAATGTTGGTTCAGTCTCTTGAGATATCCTTACTTGAGAGATAATTAGGATCAAGGCGCGGAACGCGAATATGAAATGTTTTCTAAAGTTAAAGTTATGTGATATAAGTAGGGAAGATAGCTAAATTTAAAACTAAATTTAATAATAATAATTACGAATGCTAATCACGGAACACTAGCATTAGAGATTACTTGAAATTACAATTTCAGATTACATTACGTATATACGTTTCTGAAAATTCTGTAGCGTCTTTCTCTTATTCTGCTCATTTGCTTGACTAAAAAATATTTTCATTAACATTTATTAACTTTAATAATTTGAATGAATCTTTGTATTATTGTAATTATAATTTTAGAAAAGGATTTTAATCGAGCTTAAATAGCTGAAGTTGTTTTTGATGGAAAAGATAATTTTGTATATAGATAATTATATTATTTTTCCGATCGTCGAGTACTTAATGTAATCTCTGTTATTTCATGAAACCATTATTATGTTGATGTACATAAAAATGGAAATTTAATTTAATTACGACATTGGCAATAATCAATTTTAAGAAGATTGCCTGAAAAGTTATATAATTTTGCTTCATTTTAGCTTCATTTTAGATAACAGCATATGTACACGCAGAAAAAAAACACATTAATCACATTTAGCGCCAGTACTATCAACTTGATAGCAGAATCAATTAATCGGATAGCCGATTGATCGTCGATAGAAAGAGAGAAAGAGACAGCCTGTTAATCTTCGATTAATAAAATATTTCCGCCACTTACTATTCCTTATAGTCAGTACCGCGACGGCCATGGCCTAGTGAAATCGAACGCGCGCACCTTTGACCTCCGAATACCGATCTATTCGAACGGTGCTTAGAGCAACCTAGAGATACACGGACATATATACATGTATGCGATATTCCTTATATTCCCGGCCACCGGCATATATCTACCTATATCTATTCGCATATACAAGACGCCGGCGCACGTATATACAGCCGATACATATGAAGGCGCATACGAATACCCCTTGAGATTACCTGCTGGCAACGAAGGCGATTCCCGACAGTTGAAGGAGTTGGCTACCAGGGAATCAGGGGTAAAATGTAATTTCGACACGAAAGGGTTGGCCTTGCGCTATCAGGAAGTTACAGTCGAGACGCGAGAATTCTTTCGATCGCAGGGACCTTCGAGTCTCCTGCATACCATTTTTCACTACAATGCAAAAAATCGAGCAAGCGAGTGAGAGAGAAAGAGAGAGAGAGAGAGAGAGAGAGAGAGAGAGGATGATTTTATTGCATTTCGAACAGAGATCGTTAAGAATGATAAAGTACACTGCTCTGCAATGATAAATTACTGCATAAAATGTCGCACAACTCGAAATAAAGTTTTTACAAACTATAAATGTGTTAAACGACTAACAGGTATATATGTAATAATCAAATATATTCAGCTAAATAAACTTTATGTTATCTCGCAGTGTTGTTTAAAAGAGTAGAATTTTATTTTTACAAGACTTTGATTCACAAGAGATAACGCTCGTAGCTCGTATATTTTCATTTCATTTCTTTTTATTGAGGAAAGTTTCTGCTTCTTTCATTTATACAGTTCATAAATCGTTCTTACATTGTTATAGAATCATCTCCGACAGAATTGTTGATTTAATTAACTCACGAGAATGCGTACTTTATTTCAATTGTACCGTACTGACCGCTCGTATTTTTCCCCCGATTGCTCTGGGTTAAACTACTTGAGGAATTAATAACATTGAAAAAAATTTCTCTAATGTATCGTAATAACATTAGGCGATTTTGGCGATCGTTTGGTATATGTACCAAAGGTTGTCATTGAGCAAACAATTTCATACAATGTACTAAATATTCATACAATACAAATATTCATACAATACAAAGAGATATATTCCAGAAATATATCCAAATATATTTGGAACGTTTAGATTGTTAGACATTTATGTGCTGTATAAATACTCAATACTCAATATATTAAATGTTGATGTAAACTAATCCAGTGACAACCTTTACATGTACAAAATGATGGCCAAAAATCGCTTATTATTATGCGGTTCATTTCCCCTGTTTCTCGGCTAGGAACCTACGCAATCCTTTTCAACATATCGGTGCAGGAATCGTGAATCGAGAATGTCATTCGAGTCGCGTATTTATAAAAGTAAAAGTGCATATCACACGCCACGTCTATAATGCGCATTAGACTGCAGAGAAACAAGTTGAAATCAGCGATGGAGATCGATCGTATCAGACAGGTTTCGCGGGTTGACTCGATTGAACTGCATAAAGTACCTACCGCGTGCGTATCAACTATACATATAACCTGGCTCATAAATTACGATCCGCGAATGCGAGCCGCGGAGTTTGCATTAGACGATGATTAATCACGCCACCAGCTCGCGGAAACATTTCCCGGCCGAGTCGAGAACTTCTATGATTATCGTTTTAACAGATGCGTAGACAGTTTTCCGCCGATTCCATGAAACCGACGTAGTATCGGCGAACACGCGATCGATTTCCAGAATACGCTATATCGGGAGAGACGCCATATATCGAATTTATCGAATCGGTATCACACACGCACAATTCCGCCTTATGCTAGTCGGATTTTCGTAATCCATATTTGATAAACATACTTGGAGACGAGATAACCGCCAGGCGAATGTTGGACGTGCATATGTGATTCTCGCGAAAACTGATAACTTCAAAGCTTATAAACATATGTACATAAAGAGAAAGAGATGATAAAAATACGATACAAACAAAGATAAAACGTTAATTGCTTAGCTGTTCTAATCAGTCATTGTGTGTTGAGTATATAGAAGAATATATTGAAAATTATTATAAATCTGTCGTTATCTCATCAATCGTGAAATGGGAAAAAAACATGGGATAATTAGAGTATTAATAAACGTCGGATTTATATATTTAGTTTAATAAAAAGTATAGTTTTAGTTTTTCAATCGATCTACAATTTGCGAGCTCTGATGTCTCGAAGAAGCAATCTGCGAGAGCGAACGTGCTCCGTTTCCGATAATTCTACCGGAACAAGATGGATTAACCATTTGAGACGCTTCCTGTTTCAAGTACCTACATAGTATATTTTAAGACACGTGATGCACGATCTTTTGAAAGCCCGCGTTAAACAGCGTTATAAAATAGGGGCCACTTGAGATTCCGAACACTCGACGGGAGCGTATTGTTAACAGTCTCTGGATTATACGATGCGAAATGATAGTTATACAATATACAGTAAATTCTAGATAGTGGCTATACGCAGCTTCTGGGCTAGTGGCGACCATAAAATAGTGATAACGTTAATTCCGTTGGAGACAGTCTATTAAATAGATTATTAATAGAATCTCTTGATTTCTAGATGAAAAAAAGAGACGGATTATGTTAATTTTTTAATATAAATTTATATGTATTAAATTTATATGTATAATAATTTTAATTGTATTAAAATATGAAAGAAGATAAATGCGGAAATATATACGGAGATTCTTTTATTGTAACGAATGTGAGTGTATTGCTAGAATAATATTTTTAATAATCAAGAATGTGTAATAATGATTTAAATTCATTACCATAATCGTTTTACCGACTATTCAATTGTAGTTGCTTTGGAGAAACTGGAATGGGAATGTGGTTAACTCTGTCCCGACTGTGTACGCTGAATTTACCATGAGTGCGAGAGTGTAACGCGATATCGTGGACATTATGCGTACCCGGCGGGAGAATCTTTATGTAACACGTTGTCGCGAAGCAATCGGCATTACATAAAGTAAGCGCACACCGCGGCTATTACGAGCGCGCGCAAATTTGTCTTTGAACAAATTTGAACTACGTTGTCGGTTAATGTCATACTTACTTATCTATTAATTTCCTCACGGTCGTCACCGCGTGTTGCTTCTCGAAAACGGAGGAAACCGACGATTATTATTTGCCTTAAGGCTACTTGACATTAAAATGTACAGGCAAATACATGTGGAAAGCTGTTTACCTAATCGATCATCGCGCATGGCAGTCCCATGGAAACAGTATAAATGAGATATAATACCTGTGATGTTATAATTGTTTACAATAACACAACATGAGTCTGATGTGTTTTCAATCACATTATCAGCATTTCACTCATATCATAATGTCAATATTATTAATTGTAATATCCATAACATAATAATGATATGTAAGCTAAATTCTGATAATGTTTATATATGCATCAGATAAACGATTTCTTATATTGCTAAGAAACATTTTATTATATCTTTGCGTCGCAATTATCTCGCCAATTATCAAGTAATTATCACGTAATCATCACGTAATAATCACATTAGTGATTATGATAATTATTGAAGATATAATATTTATTTTCTGTCATGATACACTGTAAACTCGTGGGTTGCCATTGCTCCTACCCAATATTCGGTTAATTTGATTAAAACAATGAGATTAAATTAATGACATATCAATATGTCGTTAATTTAATCAAGTAGATCGAAATTTCTCCTACTCTGTATGTCGTTAATTTAGCTAACCGAACCTCTATGTTTTAGTGATGATTTAATGATATATTGAGTAGGAGCAGTGGCGACCTATGGAATAGTTAGAAATAACTAAAGTCGAGTAAATTTGATACTACAAATTTAACAGTGTATTAATGCTCTCAATCGTGTAATGTTACTATTATTAATTAGAGATTGGTTCGATTCAAAGGGATATTTTTCGGATCATTTTTAAATACATCATTTCAATCAAGGTGAAAATATATTGAGAGAGATAAAATTTTTTATTAGTTCGAAACGAATTCGCGGGAATAGTTGTTCGGGAAATTCCGCTCGCACTTTGAAGGACTATCAATATCAAACTTCGTCGTTTCCCTTTCCATCGTCACCTTTTATCGGCGCATAAACGAGAACGAAAGTTTCGCTTTAAATTGGCAAACGATTGCTTTATAGCTTTTGCATAATTGAGATAGGGTAAGGTGAGTAAGGTAACTCATGCTGGCAGCTTTTCACTCGCTCCATCTCACTCTTTCTCTGTGTGTATGCCGCGAATGCTTAATAAGATTGAGGAAACACCCGGCGATTTCTGGAGCAAGGTCATAAATTGCTCAGGCGAGCACTGAGGGAATATAATCTCGAGACGTTTCAAGTTCGCGCGGTCATTAAAGTCAGATCAGTCGGACGATCTGGACAACCTACTCGGCTGCTGCTGTGTTGCTGGCTCATCAGTCATTTGTTGGTCAAGTTTGTTAATACAAGTTGCGAATTGCCGGGAATAATTAGGCTACTTTTGCTCGCCAAGACTTTGCTGATGTTTCGCTTCAATTTAACAAGCTATAATAGGATACTAATGAAGAATGAGAAAACCTTACAGAATCTCGATATTCGGTATTAAAGATTTATTTCGCTTAACGGCGATTAATGTTTCATCGATAGATCGTTGGAACGAAGAATTATCTCCGCTTTTGAATATGTTAAAACCATGAATAAAATCAATAATTGTTCTATAAAATTAAATTCCGCGGATGGAAGGCTCAAATTAAGAATGATCGGAACATTTTCTTTGTCTGCGAAACAACGCGACGTTTCCTAAGGAAAGGCAGGCTCGCGTTTACTCCGGCGTGAGGTTTCTTTTTTACGGATATTCGCGTCGCTGCCGGGGAAAAATACTGTCGCCTTGCGCAATCAAAGTGCGATGACATCGCGCGAGAGTGACACATCTCTCTCATCCCAGTTCTAAGCGGGGCGTAGATACGTTCGGAAACCGACCGGGCGACCGGGTTGGAAATTGCAGAGGCCTTGTTCGGGTCTGTCCTATCATTAGGTAGTTTGCAAATTTAAACAATGGTTTCCTACTACCGCTAACGCGAGCCACCATCGTGGTTGGGTACACGGTTACGGCCAGCGTTACGTAACTGTCCGAGGGAATCACGTGATTATTCCTGATTGGGAGCAAAGCCGGTGGGCAAGAAGGCCCTCGGCTGACAATGAGAGTAAAAATAAAGAAATTGCAATTGAACGCATAAACCGATCGCGATCGATAACGCATGACGAAAGAATTGTCACTGCCGATGTAAAAAAATCGATTCGCCAAGTCCCCATGATGAAAGCGACATTTTTGCGATTCGAAATCGTTACTATTTTCGCTCATTAGATTTTCCTCATATATTTTCCTCATTAGAAACAAGGAAAAATTTGATAACTTCAACATAATAATATTCTGTTGACAAGGAAAATTTGAATCTTCAACATAATAATATTCTGAAGCGATTATGATGTTTATCACTAACTATCATTGTTCAGTGTTAATGATTTCTATCTACTGTTTTGTAGTGTTTATTATATGACTTTGTGCAAGATACATACAAACATTTTACAATCAATTCCGTTTATTAAAAAAGTTTGCAATAATTTCAACTTTTTTTTATTGAATTTTTTGCAAGTAGAAAACGATATTTGGAAATATTTTTTTACATATATAGTTAAATGAAATTTTTCCTTGTTTTAACGAGAAAAATATAATGATATAATATAGTTGCGAAAATAGTAACGATTTCGAATCGTAAAAGTTAAATTTTATTATACTAATATATTTTGTATTTTATATGAATGTATTTTAACGTTTTTATGAGTCTGGCTGGAATATCTGTTGAATCGAACCGCTTTAAGTCTTCTTTAAACGATAAAGTTGCGGTTTTAGATACTAATCCGCTTCACAATTTATGATTTTTTATGACCGAAAGTGCATCGAACTTTAGAAGCGTTTTTACGGTCTTAATTAGCACGATTATCTATCGAGATAAGCACAACGGAACAGCGGGCTATTAAGAAGGATTCTTGGATATCTTTATTTAGTGGAAACGATCATGTTCGGATGAGCGAGGCACGTGCCGCGTGATGACGTCAATAATTACGTAATAAAAGGGCATATTTAACGTTCCGTAATTAATTAATCGGNGAATAAAATATTGCAGCCGCGAAATGTCGGCGTAACAGTCCGCAATGCTGTACTTTGGATTCCTATATCGATAACGCGAATGGTAAAATGTACTTCAAACAGCAAAGCTAAATTACTCTCTCGATTCCCTTTGTTTAACGCGGGTCTTTGTGTCAAGCTATTTGCTTGTCAAGTGTACTAATATCGTATTTATGTGTATTTAAATATTGATTTTATTTCTGGTCTATGAAAAAAAAGAGATTTGTACATATATTTTAACATAATTGTGATTACATTATTATACTTTCTTTGTTAAATATTTTAGTATCAATTAATTTTTTAAACATTTGATTCTATTATTTTTTTCTATAATTTTGTAAAGATTTGATATATTGAATACATTTATATCTCAATTTTAAATTAGAATTTTTTTAATTGAGTGACGGAAAAGATTTATCTGTGCGATAAATGTTTATTTCCACAGTTTTTTTCCACAATTTCTTTTAAATTCTAAATTTTTATTGAAATTTTACTTGGAAATTTTTGACCATCCAGAAAAATGTTCGTAAAGTCAGCGAATGAATATATGAAGAAAATTATAGTGGAAAAATGTAATTGCGTTTTACGATTAAAATGTAAAATTCCATAGAAATGATTACGTAAAATACATCAAAGTCAAATTTTCGCCATGATGCTTCGTAATTACCCGGAGGAACAGTTATAAGACCCAAAGACAATTTTATGCAGTGGATTCGTAAAGCAGCGCAAGTACCTTCGTTCCCCGGCGTGTCCTGCATAATCGATTGTTCCTGACAGCATCTTAATTGCACTCGAATACGTACACCGTGGCCGAAGAAAACTCGGTCACAATGATACTTCGCGTTTTCGTGCGCAAACAATCGTTCTAATTAAATCCATTTCCGGACGAACCGAATCACGTCGCGCCGAGGAATTAACTTGCGACGGCTCATTAACGTTCGTTCGATCGCGAATCGGTCGTCGTCGATGCACAAATTTCGCGCAGTTCGTCGCCGAAGTTAATTGACGCCTTCCTCCATGGGGCGAACGGAACGGGGCAAACAGACGAATTAATTGCGGTCCGAGACTTTTTGCAAGAGGAGGCGCGGCGCTCTCATGTGACGGAAATAGACGGCCAGCCTCCATGTTGAATTGCACAACGTTCCTTGCTCCAGAGCCGGGGATGATAGAATAGCCACGAGATCTTAATTGACCCGAGGGAATGCACGGGTATGAACCGCGCGCGTTACATACAATATGCAGTCAGCAGCCGCGCATATACATATATATGCATTGTCTCGTCTCGTCTTGTCTCTCCGCGAGAAACACTACATGAAACTAATGACGCTGTTTGCGCCGCAAACTAATCACAGGCGAAGGAATAAGGAAGCCACTGGCGTATTACTTTTTGCCAGGTGGGAATCGGCATCTCGGTAGATTTTGAACCGGTGGTGATTCTCATAAGAATGGAAATGACATTCTTTCGTAGAATAGTTGAATATAAATTGGAATATCAGATCGAAATCAAAAGAGTAAAAACGTTGGAATCTGTTTTGATTGCGTTCGGCGTCTATTATGTATTAATTACGCAATTATGTATTTTGTAAATAATTATTATAATAATTAGTTTCTCGCACTGAGAGAAAAATATAGTTACTTTTGGCCTCAACCATAATTTTATAATATTTCTAACACGAAATATGATTAACTTAATTATATGCATCATTATGTTAATCATTATGTTAATAATTATCGTAAAAAATATTATAAAATTGTGGTTGAGGCCAAAAGTAACTATATTTTTCTCTCAGTGTGTTATCGCGAATAAAATAAGTTCATTAAAAATACCGTATCCGGTATAAAGAGACTTTTTGTTATGTTATGAAATGTGCAATGTCCAATCTCTTTAGACATTGCACATTTCATAACATAACAAAAAGTTTTTGCAGCTATGGAAATATCGTTGCTAATGAAACTGATGAGACTTTCATAAGACTCATTTAACGAAATTGTTAGAATTCTTTCGTAAATTATTGTTCACTCACATTCACTCGGATTATGCAAGAGAAGAAACGGTTGATCTGCGAAATTTACGAGTGTACCAGAATAGATACTGGAAATGATGCAGGGTAATTAAAAGCGAGCGATAAAATTATCGGGATGTACAACATGGACTGCGGCACGAGGCAGAGGTTTCAAGCAGGACCTCTGCTCTTGCTGCCAGGCGTTTAATCGAATATAATTATCACTGGCATTCGCGCAGTGACCTAGAAAGACATAACAATGATAAGAGAATCGTGAGACGCAAGATGGAACTAGAGATTGAATTGTACAAATAAACAAATCTTTTATACTGGATTGCGCCAAGGTTTCTTTTATACATGACCTATAGAATTTTGTCGCTTTTAAAACTTTTTCAATTTTTATTACTAATTGCATTTTCGATCGCATTATAAGGTACAAATAGCCATTAAAATTAATCTCCTAGATTGAGTCATAATTAATAATAGTCATAAATAGTCATAAATAATAGTCTAGTTTTCATTGAATTGTGAAACCGAAATTTAATATGAACTTGAGAACCTAAGAGAATATCGAGATTTATGAATACTACGATTTATAATTAAAATATACTAACTAATTGGGCGTTTAATTATGAATCGATCATGTATAAAGTAACGGATCACGATATGCTCATTACCGGTATAAATGTCACTTTATTGAAAGCATATGTGATAAAATGGTTCCATTCTTCCACCTCGTATTGGCTTTTTCCTACAGACATATGTATATTGTATGAAATTCTCCGCACACCGCAGCTGTAATAATAACGCGGCACGACAAAGCCGATACTGTTTATAACAATCATCGCGGAAAACTCCGATTTTCGCGGTGCGAATTTATGTGCTCCGGCCGCACGAACGGCCGCGTATTTTTGCAAGTGTAACGGATGATAGATGCGGGGGGGGGGAGGCTTGTTTTGCAGGAAGAGCTATCAGCAAACGTGGAGTAGGCGGATGAAGTTGTATTTCATTTTTATGAGCTTTTTAACAAGTAAAGAATTACGAACGCGCATAACATTTTACTGTCAGTTGGAGAAGTTTATACCGACGAGAAGTATCGAATATATCTATATATGAGATTCATACATATGAATCCTAGAAATAGTCTGAAATGTATGTAGCTATTTCTTGATCCACTGCCTGTTGGTTTTACATTATATAGCATGTTCCAGGAAATGAAGGCAGAATAATTATTAGAATACAGAAGTGATTCTCGCGCAAGATTATAGTGGTTGATCGTACTTTTTTTTTATGAAAAAATTTTATTATTTCTTTCACAAAGTATTGTTTTAGCGAGAGACAAACGATAAAATGTAGAAAATAGTTTTTGCACAATCGCTTAATAACGCGGTAAAATGTAAATTTGCAGAATTTTATTATACGTAAAATATGAGTATAATATTTTATTTCGAGTGAATATTTACTCGAATTGTGTTTGATTAAATTGATTGGATATATAGTGTGTTCCCGGCACCGTGATATACTCGATAGAATACTGAGGACAACCCATCGATTGTCATTGTTTGATCGACCGGAGGAGTCTAGGGGGAATTACTGGTCGGCGTGCATGCTCAATTGAGAGCGACACAATATTATTCCTCGCTATGAATTTCGATGCCTACAAGTTTATCTATACGATTGCCTGATAATAATTGGATACATACATATTTATAACAGCTTGATTTGAAATAACTAATTTATTATTTTTCTTTCTTTTTTTTGGGGGGAAAAACAAAAAATTTGTTATAATTTTTAACAGCTCTTCTATTATCCGCACATTTTGGTTTTATAAAGGTAAAGATATTTAATTTTATGTGATTTCATAACATGACATTTCAAATGCTCTCGCGAAAAAATCATACCGAAATTTTATTTTTATTAATTATTATTTTAACTATGTGGTTCGGTCAAAACTTTCTATTAAACAAAAAAAAAAGAAAAAGTAATATGAAAATCTTTTTTTATAAAAATTGTTTTCTATATCTTTTTTATATGTATTATTTTTATCACATAAAAATATCTTTGTTTTATCATTTGTTTATGAATTATTTGCAATACAAATAAAATTTTAATTAAACTTTGATCATATTAAATGTTATATATTATTCTCAGGCATATATTAAATATTATTTTTTAACAAAGCGTAATCAAGCTCTAATGTAGCTTGCTATACACGTGACCAAGCAACGCGCCAATGACACCGTAGCCTCCGGCTTAATCGGATGATTATTCTGAGATCATTCTTTTACAACTGTGACGCTGGACTATAGCGATTCGACGATATACATGTATAGACACACGGTTGTAACTGGCTCAAGCCGGACCGATTTGTCCTGCTTCCCCAGTCTCTCTCTTTCTTTCTCTCTTTGTCCTTTCGAGAGCCACTTTCCTCATTCAGTTTTTGTTCCGTTAATTTCTAGGACGTTTCACGGGGCCGCTTTCGCCGAGTCTTAATCTCTTTAACCATGGATAATTCCGCTATTCCGCGAATGCGCGACCGAGGTACCGCAAGTGGATATCTCGCGTTCCGTCGAAAGTTTCCTCTTCGTTTCTTAATTCAACCGGCGCACAATAGTCCGCTTCTCGGATCTTGAACAATCCACCGAGAGGCAAACGTAAAGTACGAAATGTCCCCGCAAGTCCCCGTTGTCTTTGCGAGCGGTGCGGCGAGAGATTCGCAGAAATGCCGGAGCCGTGCTCGTCGTCGTTCAAATTATAACGCAATCATTTACGCGCATAACGAGCGTGTCGCGTGGTCGCGTTTATTACGTTATATAAATTATACGCATAACTATGCGGTCGTACACACGCCCATTCGTGTGTTTGGAATACGATTTTTCGCCCATTACGTCATCGTCCCGCCCTCAGTTGTTTCGTTTGCGGAATGCTTAATCACGCGCTATCATAAAATTCTATCTTATTAATATATGACGCAGCCTGACTCGAGTTTCGACGAGGACGAAGTTTGAAGGCGGCTTCAAAGTTTGACGCGGCAGTGTCAGCGATACCTCGTTTGTCCCGTGTATAAGTTATCCTTAATGTCGATAGACGCTACACACGTACGGCCTTACTACGAACCGGATACAGTTCCGCGTGCTCTCATTCGAATACATAATTTTACAGCTTCTTGAATACGCTTCTTGAATACATTGCCGCGATACACTCGCTTGCATGCAGATGTTGCTTATCCGCCGCTAAATTTTAAGCTCTATTTGATACCCGCGTTACAAGATTGAAATTATTAGGTAAACCATCAGAGAATATACAGTATCTATCTCGATTAATGATCATTTAATATTATCTCATCTATCATCCGGCACAAAAAAATGTATAATTACACATATAAGATATTTCTATATAATTATTTTATATTTTATAATGATTTTTTTTTTTGTTAAAACGTGAAGCTGCTGATCGTTTGAAATGCGATTTTACTCGTTAATTATCCTCGAATAGCTCACGTTAATGAAAACGATACACTAGAATGGATAATTGCGCAGGAATGAGCGATTAGGCGTCATCCGATATTAGATAGCGTAACGATGCGATGATTGTTCAGATAAAAATAATCATTGCTTCTTTAAATACTTCACTTTGCGAGCACGTATAATACTTTTTGTTCCTTTTACGTCAGAGCGAAACCAATGCGCGTAAAATACGTTGCACCGTGCGAACGTGAGTTGTATTAACGATTTTTACTTTTACTTTTGAGACTATTCAGGCATCGGAAACTTTTTTTTATCTTCTTTCTTTCACGATGCTTCAGCGCTATAAGTGCATATTATTTCGAAATACGAAAGATATAGTTTGAGCTGCACTATACTTTCGCGCCTTTGTTCAAACTTGCTATTTAACTCTGAAATGCCAAAGACGGACAATTTGTGTGCTGGCAACTTTGAACATCTGCAGCGATTATCGCTTAAGTGCATTTCCTTCTTCGAGTATTTTCAGAGAGATGTAATTAGTTAGATTTGAGTTGAGTAAAATACACAGCGAAATACCGTTTTATTGGTATATAAAATAATATTAAAACAGATCGAAAAACGCACGGTCTAGAAATTACAAGAGAAATTCTACAATGTCGGCAAACCGCGTTTCATACGGTGTAACGTTTTCCCTCACGAATTCGAAAGCAGGGAACGTTAAATGTGGAACATCCGAATATTCGATACCGTAGCTATGCGCGATAAATCATTCGACTAGAGAGCTCGGTTTGCATATCTTAACATTATCAACGATAAATCAAGCATGAAGAAAGTCGTTTTCACCGGATACGCGGCGTTTTATACAATTTAACGCGATACGAGGGGGAAAAAAAGGATACGTGTACCTAATGTCCCGTCCAGAGTTAAGTAGCGTAGTTTATGTTCGCTTTTATGATGTCTCGTATTTATGGGGAGTCGCTACTTCTAAGATAGAGAGAAGTATGTTCCCGCGACCGAGTCCCGTCAAATTATATCCGCCGCGGTAATTTCGACCGACGTGGAACGTAGACAAATATGTGCAACCGCTGCATGATGAGTGGAGAGCTTTTATGACAGAAACAATTGCATATTTTATTCCCTACGGTCTGCGGAAGAATGAGCGTCTCGTCGTGTTTTCCTTCAGTCTCGTAGTGTAACAATATTTTCATTTAATTTTACAACGTTTCCGCGAGACACTGTCACACGCATAGTATCGTCATGAATGTCGCGTACCGCGCGAGGCGAATTGAACTCCGCGAATTACGAATTCATGAAACGTACGTGAGCGAAGGACAGCGATTTAGTGGCCGCATATTAAAAACGAAGGAAATGATATTGTCGGCATTGTGCGTCGTAAATTTTTAATATTCCGCATCGAGTATCTTGAGTACGAGAAGCTTCTAATAAAGTTTCGCTTCAACTAAGACTATCCGGAAGCCTCTCTATCTACTTATACTTACGAAACTGTCTGAATAATTTGGATGCGTTCGGCAATCATGTATACGTCTCTCTATTAGTGCTTCTCAATATCTCCTTCATTTGAAGGAGTATAATGGTCCTAAATTGCTTCTAATAAATTGTTGTCTTTCATTTTGTTCGAGCGCGATAAACTTTAAATATTGCATGTACAAAGTCGACCGTTGTGTCGAAACTCGCATCGATGTCGTGTCAAAGATTCTTGTTAATTGTTCAGAATGGATCTCCATTAACGCGATATCTCCTATAGAGAACATGAACATGTCCGGGATGTTCGGATAATGAACTGCTGACGGAGCGACATTACAGCCGACTATGTGGCACATGTTATCGGGTATTTCGGCTATCATTTATATTCCGGCCTATGGATCAAAGAGCACATTCATTTAAGCGCGTGCCCTCCCAAAACCGCGGCATCCCTTTGATTTTCCATGTATCTATCCTATCATTCTGTAATTTTCAAATGTAATTTTCGAATATTTCGATGGAATTTACCCGTTTTTAGAATATTAAATGAAAAAGTAATTTTTAGGACAGTTTGAAAAAAGGAATTTATTGTTAGATGATCCGCCCCCAAAAAAAAAAATAATTTTAATATACGTAAAATCCTCTAAATTTTAGAGGATTTTACTCTTATATTGACCTCAAAAGGATTCCTCTAAAATCAAGAGAAAAATAGTATAAACAAGAATATTTAAGAAAGAAAAAAGTATTTTTCACTTTATTGAAAGAGGAATATTTTTGCTGTAAAACAGTAATAAGCTTAAAATATGGGATTATGGGAAAAATCACTTTGAACATAAAATACTTTTTTTTGGATGTCTATACCTACATAAAATAAAGCCAATAAAAGCATACGCACACAGTAGGAAGTTAACACAATGTCAAACTATTTTCGTTATTTTCTGACGAACAAAAAGATTTGATAATGTTTGAGCACGCTTAAATAATATGTCTATGAATTCGAGGACACTCATATCCCTCGCTGTGTCATGTTCGAATAAAACATACGAGTCAGACACGAGGGCCTTTCATGACTATTATATGGATACCTGATCTATACAATAACGACTCGAAAATGGAGCACCACTGACGCTCGTTTGTATAATTTAGCAGCTGGATATTAGCGCTACACATCGCGCGAAGAACGGCCGTTGGTTACCGCTGCTCTCTTCCCGTTCTGCCGCGGAAGATATCGCTACCATTAACGGTGGCGCGAATTAAAGTTTCAATGCCCACGAGAGTCTCGCGTTTTAGCGGAATCATAGAGAAGGCTGCGGAGAGGATCCGATGTCCTCCGCGCTGTCAGTAATTAACCAAGATTCCGAACGGAAGCGCCGGGCAATTTCAACCAATTGGAGCGNCAAACGCCGCCGCCGCCGCTGCTAAGTCGTGGTCGAGTATAGTGTTTCGCGCGCGTTATGGAACGACACGCTGCACTATGCACAATTAATATCGGCAATTTGATACTGCAATGAGATCCCATTGTTTCGCGCGAATTCGTCCCGCTTGATTTCTCCTGTGTCGCAGAAGAGTTTTTCGATTCAAGAATAAAAAAAAAAATCTTGCACGAGCCTTGGGCATTAAACAGGAAATTGGACCGTGTCAATTCTTCCGTAAATCATCGAAAAATAAATTGTCGGAGAAAAAGTTGTTTTGCTTATTTTAAAAGCTGTTAATTTTTAAGTGTTACGATTTGAAATTTATTTTTGACAGATTGAGAATTTCTCGATTCTCGTTTTCTCGTTTCTCGATTTCTCATTATGTATTATTAAGATAGAGAGAAGTGTGTTATTATATTATTTGGAGATAAAGTTACACTAACACAAATCCGCGAAATCTAAGTCATACTTCATGCTCTTGTAATTCTTTTTATTCGGCTAATGTTGATTAATGGTTAATTCCGCAAGGAATTACCGTTAATCGAGAGTCGCCCATCCATTATCGTTCGGTAGACAGGCATTCTCAAGCACTTATTGTCATTCTAATCGATACATTTGTCCTTAAACGGCAAGCGCGTCAACATTCTGCACGAGGAGTCGATAGCATGCGTCCGGACTTGAGCGGGAGGGATTGTGGCTCGTCATCGATAAGGCAACTCCGGCAGGAAACGAAAGGCCTGATGGAGGCCTCCTCCTTCCTGAGGCCGTAAAGTCCCAATGCTATTTCGTCGCCGGGCGAGGTCGACTATTCGACTGTATACTCGTATACATACATGCGCATATACATAACTAAATCCGTGATTCTTGTAGAGCCATTGAATATTCCGCGCGACCCAGATCGATTGAAGCCGCGAGCAGCGCGTGCTAGCTCCGTAGGACGACGTAGGTCAAACGCGCCCTTTTGTGATCCTCGAGATCTGTCCTGCTTGCCCGGAGATGTGCGCGCGGCTCGAGAAAGCCTCAACGATGAACGATCCGGATACGGCAGATATTTTATTGCGGCACAAAAGCGACTAGTTTACGTTCCCTTCAACCCGGCTCGCAGTCAAGCCGAAAAGTTTCGGGTTGCGGGTAAGCCGACACGACTCGTTGATTTACGCTCGCTAGCTCAGGCCACTTCTGTCATTTATCACTTTCGCTAGCGTCCGGCGTGCACCTAACATATTCATATCCGAATATAACAAATTCTTTGTAACGTTACTCTAAGAGCAGTGACTGTTAAGATTAAAAATTGTATCGCATTAACTTAAAAATGACTGGCACGTCAGATAATTTTTTATTCAAAAAGCGAGTCTCATAAAGAAGAGTAATTTTTCATTTTCTAGCATTTCCTTTCAAGATGTCGGAGGTAATCGGTCCCGGCAAAAAGCATTTCGTGATTGATGCAACTTTCAAAGTGTTGGAGAAGATAAATTTTTACGAAAAAATTTTTGCGCGTGAAAAGATGAATGTTAATGCAGTAACTCTATAGTATTCAACTATAGTATTCAATTATTATAGTAATTTAGTATTATCGCCATTTTGAATATGCGTAATTTATTATTTGATTATCTCTCAACAACTAAGCGGGAACTTTACGTCCCGCGAGAAACAAGTGCATGCAAGGGAATTTTGTTCCCTTTTATGGAGAACGTAGGATCGATGTGTCGCGCGTGAGTTTATTCGAGCAGACTTAGATATGAGGCTGCGTCTGAGGCCGATATTTCTCGGTGGGAGAAACGTGTTTTCCAGCCGGAACGAATGCGATAGCGCGAAATATTGATGCGGCCTGTTGAATGAGATCAGTTGATAGTCGAAGGACATACCGAAAACTGGAGCAAGGATGGATGACCCAGTGACCTGCGGCTTTTTGTCTAATCCGTTCCTTCATAAGCGCCTTCTTGCTGCCGAAGAGCTTCATGGCCAACTTGTTGTCCGTCGGCTGGAACAGGGCCTGAAGTTGATTCTTCAGGAAGCTCTGCTTGACCTCCTGGCCCGGGAGGCCCGGGCCCGGCTCTTCCTTCGGCGTCCCATAGAGGGACACGTCGTCCACCCCGAAGTGGACCTTCCCGCTGCCCTTGTAATTCATCTCGTTGCCTGCAACACGTCGCGTAAGGTCAGTGGCAGTCACAGTCGTTCATTATGATTCATCCATGATTCTTTTATCGCCACTCGATAGCACCCGTGAAATCTATCCGATACACCGGAGCCGAGTCGCACGATAGCGGTCGCACAAAACACAAATCGCGAACTGTCCGCAAGCATAACTGATCTTATAAACTTACACCACGATAGCGCCTTAATGTCATTAACCTGAAGTATCTTTATGACTCGTGAACCAACTCGTGAAATTAGCTTTGTGCAAATTTTACGGGACTTTTTAGAACTTATATGACCAGAGTCAGTTAAGTTTATTTGCTTCTCTCAAAACCGTTAATCGTCTGATAAATTCAAATAAGATTTGGCACACTTAAAAGTCTAAAATTACGATATATTGACATACTTTCTCAGAAATTCCACAATAGCTACTTGTATCATTTGTTTTGTTGCTTTGACATTTCTTGCTTTGAGGATAATTATATTTTTTCCTTTTAAAACAAATAAATTTTCCTCGGGAACGTTAAAAATCATTCTTGTGCATGTATTGATGATGCATACATAACTTCCCCAGTTTTATACGTGTCACATTAATTTTGATTGATTCCTATATGATTATTTCAATTTAATTTTCTAATTGTAAATTACTCATGTAAATAACTGGTAATGGAGTATTTTTACACGTAAATGATTATATTATACATGCATTTAGAGATAATATTGCGTCCGTCCATCCATTATATTAATCTTAATTTATAATATTTATGTCTTTGTTATTTTATATTATTTAAATTGCTTATATATTTTTTGTAAAAGTCTTGATAAAAAGCAGCAGAATCGAAAGAATACTATCATTTAGAATACTCGTCGTTTTTGTCTTCCCTTCTCCGAAAAAAGTACCGACAAAATTAATGATTATTGTCAATCACATAAAAGGTTTATTATCAACACTCACCGAATTTATGTGGTTTACGAATGCCCCATAATGTCCAAGTTGAGATGAACTCATCGTACGGTTCTGACCAAGAGCCAACGTTATTTGATTTCAAACCATTTCGCGACGACATAGCACTTCGCTGCAAGAGCGGCTTCTCCTGCGTCCCGATAACAGAACCACTTTTTTCGTCGACTCGCAGGTCGGCTGCCATGACGAGTTCGCGGACGCGAATGAAATGAAACAGGGTATCGCGTTAACCCCAGTCGAAAGGCAGATACCAAGCGCAAGATGCGCTTAAGTAACGGCACAAGGACGCGAGAAGAGACGCGTATCTACTGACCGGTTTCAGCCGGACGAACGGGTACATGTGCCCGATTCTTTTTTTTTCCATATGTTGGTATACGCTAATCCCCGGACTCTCTATCATGGAATCCTGCCGGTACGTATCGCAGTGGCGTAAGAGATCCAATATCGCGATTTATTGTGCCTATCACGAATTGTATCATATGATATTCGAGTCGGATATAACGGAATAGCATTGCTGCGTTTTAATTGTGACTGTTAAAAAAAGAAGAGAAAGAAGGAAAATATTGTAGTGTTTCATTGTTACTTGAAAACTTGTATTCATCAGGATGTCCATGTTATAAAAGAAATTCAAATCAGTGTGATATATTTTCAAAATTTTATAAAGAATCGAAATTTTCTGTTTCTGTGTGTGTGAGACATTTAAGAGACATATTTTATTTATTATTCAGAGAAAGAAAGGGAAAGAAAACTTTACAATAACTTTTATTCTTCCAATTTTCATAGAAAATATTTAGATTCGTGTAGTATTAGTATTTATCAATTTTGTAAAGTATTCCGTGTTGTAAAAATTTGCGTTAAAAAAATTATTTAAATTTGTGATACCATTATATTTAGTTAGAAATTATAGACTGTTATATTATACTTTATTATTTCTCTCTTTTTTCTTCTGTATATATTATACTTATATATTATTTCTTTCGAATTATTTACATATTAAAATATGCTATCGTCAGAGAAACTGTAAATTGATTATATTAATGGACCGGTTTGGGTACCATTCAAGGAGCATCTCTATGTTCACGCGAAATGTTAAAAATGTCAGAGGTTTGTTATATTCTAGTATCCAATTTATCATGTATTTCCAATTTTTGCGAAAAATCTGCTGCATTCGTATACGGTGAATATTATTTGTGATGCATTCAAACCAGAAAGACGAGAGGAGATGTCGATAATGGTTATATTTTGCGAAGGATACAATGTTGAATTTGCATTCATAAATTCGCGTAAATGCGTTGCTAAAGTTTTCACATATTATCATCTGTTTTTACAAACGTGATAAGTCATTCTTATTTTAAATAATCTTTTATCCCGAAACAACCTTTGAATATGGTAATCATTTTTCACGAAATATATTACACTGTATTATACATTTGCAAAAAACAAATATCTTGCGATATTTAAATTCTCTCTTTCTCCTTTTCTTGCAGGGTCCCGTGCACATTTAACACATTTCATTGCACATCAATTTTCGCTTTGATTTCATTTGTTTTAATCATAATCGCGTTTTGCATTTCAATTATTTCCGTGTATAAAACAACGCGCTCCTTTTTCCATCATCATTAGCTGCATCGCGTTTCATTTCAGCGAATGCACCACTCACATTTACGCATTGTACGCGATCGACAATACGCTCGTTACACACATGTATAAGCACGTGTCACAAGTCCGATCAATGATTTATGACATTTCACCGCGAATACCACAATGCGACAATCGTACTCGCGTACATCTGCGAGAAGCGAGATTTAATCCGACATTTATTAGCGTTTTGATTTGATTTAGTGGCCCATTGACGCAATACAGTTAAAAAAATAAGTACACCGATATTCGCCAATTATCGAAAATTCAGCCTGCAATTTCATCTCCAGTCACTTGACCGTGTCGTGAGCTGTGATTCGCATAACGTAGACATTATGGGTAACGTTTGCCATTACGGTAACGGTAACGGCGACACAGCGCGAAATGCAATCGCACAACTCATTCCCGTCGTTAGGATTGTATCGCTTTATTACGACGGATCTCATTAAAGTCGTCATTTTTACTGGCATTCTTTATATTCCTCCGAGAAGTTTTGCGAGGATCGTAAGCTCAATTGAAATTTATAATGATCGTGGACGTGCTTACGTCTTGCATTTTCACGCAAACTCCGTGAAATATCTTCTATATATGTCAAATAAACCGTTTGTTTATTTGAACGTATATCGATAGTCATGTAATCGTGTAATTACGGGTATACTGTTATCAAGACTTTTACAAAAAAATATAGATACAAATAAAAAAAATACGTGGTTTTGAATATCATATTTAAATGTGAATTCTCTTAGAATTTCATGAAATGCAGCGTTGATGTATTCAGTCGCGCTACATGAAAGTTACAATCTGTGTATTGTTATAATTAATCGAATTAATCTAACTTTGAAATAATTGTCGTAAAATTTACATTTTATGACAATGAGCTGTTTTAATCAATAGGAACAGTTTGCATATTTTAATCGAATAATTACGTTTTACATAATGCGAATTGTTAATAACGTATGATGTGATAATATATAAATAAGTATCATCAAATGCGCATTTACAAAACATTCTCAGTGCGCTCGAAGGGAAAATCAAAACTGTCGTGCTTACGAATCTTTTCGTACGAAAACGGATCTCTGCGATTGCCGATTCATTCCCTGAGAGGAAAAAATAGTTGCAGTAACTATAATATCACTATAATTTATATTATAGTTATTTTTAACGCAACTACATTTTTATAATTATTCAAATAATATAAATTATGATTGATTTAACATTTTATTAAAGTCCTCATAATCATAATTTGGTCATGTAACTTATAACATGGTTGTTATTAACTAAAACGAGATTTTAATTTAGTAAGCTGTACTGTAAAATAATGTAATAATAATCACAATTGTCACCACTATGAGCATATGATTATTGTTACTAATATTATAGTAATAACTATTATAAAAATGATATTCTTGACTATAATTATTTTACTATGCAATTATAGTCGCAAATACCACACACTTTTTTCTCAGTGTTGACTCTCACCTGTGTCGCCCAGGAAATCGGTGATGAGCAGGGTCTCGTCGTCTAGTGCAGTGACGAGACTGTCCGTGCACGTGTTGGTGTTCTCGATGCTGATTTTGATGCTGTCATCTTTGTTGAGCCGTGGATGATTGTTCGCGGCGGGGTTGTTACCGGCGTGGCAGTTGTTGTTGCCGACCTGCTGGCCGAGCTGGTGATGGGGAGAGCGCACGGATTCGGTGCTGCTGGTGTGCAAACTCACCCCCGTGGTCGCCCTTCCGTTCACCAGCCGTAGGCTCGGTGCCCGACGACCACCGCCGCCACCGGAGCCGGTCACAGAACGACCGCCACCGCCGCCGCCGCCGCCGCCGCCGCCGCCGCCCTCGCCTTCCCTGCAACCAATTGTTCGTTGCATAAGTGTTCCCTTGTTTCCATCTCTTCCTGGGAAACGCAAGCTATACGTTGAACAGAGTTCGCGAACTTTCGTGAAAGTTGCACCGTCTTTTTTTAATGATACAGGATTTTCAGTTTGAGAAAGTTTGTCGGGAATCTATAGCGTGGGATCATTTTTCTTTTTGCCAACATATTCAAGCGTTATTTCTTCTAGATTTAAAAAAAACCTACGAGAATATAGCAGAGGTAACTCTATAGAATACATCAAAGTCGTCAAAGAAAAATTGGAATTGGAGAGTAACAACGCGGCACATCGCAATACCGCGTGAAGCGGTTTTCACTATCCGCGCATGCATATTATTATGGAAATATTCGCAGCGACGTTTCGTATGTAGTACGGTGATTCGACACAATAATGGAGATCGCAGCATGCTTTTCATATTTTCCAGGAGTATTTCACAAGAATATATTTTCACAAGAATTAAAATATGAAATTTTGCAAAATTAAGTTTCGAAAATGTAGATAAATAAATATTATTTTCAATCTCAAAATTTTAATTATTTGCTTTGATTTAAAATCGATCCAGTCACAAATTGCGTTTGTTATGGAGGATGTTGTATATGACGAAATTCTATAATATTCTGTTTTATTTTCATTAAATAGGGATCATGTTTGGTAAAGTTTAATGATTTTTCATTTTGAGGTAAAAGACAGTAAGAGATACACTGAAAAAAAAATTCTGAAAAACAGACGAATCGGAAAAATCTTGTAGGATTGATCAAATATTCTGATTATTATAATAGGAATTTGGGTTATTACAAGTAATAAAGTATTGAGTTCTATTATAACAATCAGAATATTCGATCAATCCTACAAGATTTTTCCGATTCGTCCTTTTTTACCCAGAATTTTTTTCAGTGCAGTTTTTGAGTAAAGAGAGTAAAAGGTTTGATTTGACGAGATTCTGCTATGAAATATGGTGTTGGTTCTCCGTAACATATTACACGTATATCTCCAAAATAGACGTTTGGGAGAAAGTTAGAGAGAAGATCTAATGGTCAATTACGCGTGACGCCGATCGCCGCTGGTATCGACAGCTCGTTCGATGTGACACTTGATACAGTAATGCCGATAATGCGTTTTCACGACGCCGTCGTGATGTCGCACATACATTCAGTTCGCCGCGAAATATCTCGGCATTTCGCGACAGTGCAAAATCGCGAAAGGCAATAAATATTTTTGTCCGCGCGCGATTGTGCGAGAGCACTGTACATCAACGGATTTTTCACCATTGGCACGCAAGCCGTTCTTGGCGGTTGCTCGTTTTTTTTTGCATACTAATAAATATCGATATCGTGACTTTGAATTCGCGCGGGCATGACACTGACTGCAGTGAAAGTGCAATGTTATCTCGTGCTTTACGCACGTAACATAAACCAAATTTGTTCTCGTTCCTCGGGATCAAATTGCATCACCGAAACTGTTAGGAACCACAGCTGATGGGCAGAGCGGGCAATCTACGTCGGAGTGACCTCGTCAATTCCGATCATGTCCCGTAAGGCATACAAAATTAGTCAATCATTAAATGGTCATTGCTAGACCGACAATCTTTGTTTATCTAACGTTTGAAACGTTTTAAAATGGAGATGTAGAAATCTATTTTGTATAAAATGATTCAGAGTGATTGATAAACTCGTGTTTCTATAGTTTTTAAACCGGTTTCTTTTACATACAATTTTTACAATTTTTATATGAAAATGATTATTTATAGACAAATGTAAACAAATAATGGACAATCGGAAGCTATATATATTTAAAAAGAAACATATTTAAGGGTGATCAACATGAAATTTGTTCAACTTTTGTTTATTTTTAATTTTAAATGTTTAATTTAAATTTTTTAATGTTTTTGCAAGGTGGACAAAAAATAAATATTCATGGACAAATGATAAACAATCCATATATACATATATATATGTATATATATAATTGAGAAAAAAACGCACTTATGTTTATTTTTACCAATGCAGATTAACTTTGATCTCAATTTAACTTACTTTTCAGCCTTTTCTAATTCTTGGAATTAAAAAGAGATAAAAAGTAAGTTAAACCGAGATTAAAGTTAATCTAAATTGGTAGAAAGGGATATCAGAAGTGTTGATAATGAAATTTTTTGTTTATTTTTAATTTTTTTGCAAGATAAAAACAAAACAAAAAACAATTATTTGTGGATAATCAAATGTCATATCAATTTTGTAAAAATTCATATTTTGGAGTTTCAGTTTCACAGACCTCGATGCGGTTCTTATGATATAAGTTTTATTGAGCCTGCGCTCGTTGTATATTTCTCCAAGCAATGGTCGAAAATAACACAATTTCCGCCACGTTGTGCGGCGCCGTACGATGCGCCAATCCCGTCTATCCGTACGCTATACGTACGGATTATTCGACGGAAGAAAACAAATTGTCGGAAATTTTATCGCATCAATCTAAAGTACGACGAAGTACGGTCGCATATTAAATCACGTAGCGCGTTTGTCATAATTGCGCGTCAACGTGACGAGCAAATAAACCAGGCGTCAGGAAAAACGTCGGAAAATGCGGAAAAGGCACGTAAAAATAGCGGACGCGGTTCATCCTTTCGCGCGGTTTGCCTTAACAATTTTTCTTCCGAAAAGGCTCGCGTGAAAGAAACGGCAGGGGCAATAGATAGGAAAAGACCACCAATGAGAAGTGTTGTACGAAGTACCTTGTCTCTCGATATACTAAACGGAAAAGCGAAGAGATAGAAGACAGAGACAGAATGAGAAATACGAGGAATGCGAGATGATAAAAAGAAAAGGAAAAGATAAGATATGAGGGAATGCCCAGGATACTGTGATTCTAATATGCAAAAAGCACTAATTATCCGGCAACGTAAGACGGATACAATATTATCATTTGTTTTCAATTGTGGATGCAAGATTACCATTTGTTTTAAAACTAAGTATATTATGTTTTAAAAAAGTATTTTTTGATCAATAATATTTTTATTAAACGACCTTTCTTATTTTTTTCTATTTACTTATAAGACTATAGAAATTTAAATTAAATTATATCTCGGGCTCTCTTTTTTTTAAACCAGAATTAGCTCATAATATTCAACATTATTTTATTGTTTCGGTAATGCTGAATTAATTAGTACACTTTATTTAAATTACAATGTAGACGCGTAGCTTTTGGCGCAGCAGCAACGGATTGTAGCCGGTGGTACAGATGCGAGCACATGTCCGGCTTTTATAGAGCTAAATCTTGTCTAGAGAAACTCACGATACCATTGTATGCACCACTCGATACGTATATGTGTGCGTACGTGTTCGAACCAGCCTCTAGTTAGCACTCTGGAATCTATTTTAAGAAACCTCCCCGCCGGGCAATGCGGCCGGCCGCGGCAAAAAGCATTCGAGTCGAGATGTATGTGCCTCTCGAAAATACAAGACCGCCGGTGGAAAAAAAGAATGTCTAGGTTTGCTTTCGATTGCTATAGCTTTTCACAATTTGCCAAATAACACGCCGAGGGAACGACCTGACCCGACTGTCTTTGACGAAGGTGTGCCATCGACGCGGATATTGGCCTTGGTGTGGAGTGTAACGCACCCTACAATGCCAACTCTTCTTAATTTTGATTAATGCACGATATTTTACGATATTTTTCGACGGAGAGATTGCTCTTATTTGATTTTTTAATTCAATAGTACCATTTTAAAACTTTCTTCTCGCGAAATTAAATTGGTAATGAATGGAAATTTCCGATGAACTGCATTTTATAACAAGGAGAAATGATACTTTATCTTTCTCTGAAAACTTTTTTGCCGAATATATTAGACGAAAAATATTTCCAAACCAATGAATATTCGACTTCGGTGAATGGCAATATTAAAAATATGTTATATAACGTGGTGAAACGGGCGTTATTCATTCGAAGGAAATCGGGAAAATTGTTATTTAAGATAATCAGAAAGAAAGGAAATTATATATTCGCCGAACTGTGCGGTATAGATTTTCTGTCTTATGCTGTTTGCTTTACGTATGATCGTGCCTTCGTTTCTCGACCTCAATTTATCATGTTCTATCGAAAGGCGAATCGAATTGAACGTAAATCAATATTGACGCCGCATCTTGCTTCGTTGGCGCAGACGAAGTTCGTAATATGCAGCAGAATCCTCTAATCGCGAAATACCTAAACCTAATTAAGATAGCACGTAGTTATAAACACTCTGCTAATCAATACAGTGTAGACTGCCGCATTAGCAACCACGATTCTGCAATATGGAATTATAAATGTTTCGAAAACAACGCGATGGAAATACAGAATTATTTAGTTTTTTGTATTATGTGAATTAGCGGATAATAACCATGACAGTTTAAAACAAAATAGCGGTTTTTTTGTGGTCAAAATCCTATACATAATTGTCCTATACATAATGATATCATATGTTATTATACAAAAAATTTATATTCGTATAATTATTTGATAGGATTGTATTTTTTTAATAGGATTTATATTTTTTACTCCTTTGCTATTTCTGTATATTTCTAGATGTCACAATTATTACATTTATTTTCGAAACTTAAGCATTTTTTTACAAAGGTTTACAATTGGAAGCATAAAAATTATAAGACGTTAATTAAAAAAATATATGTATATAGTTTATGTATATAATATTCCGAGAATTAGTGAACATGAACTTATTGTTAAATTTGGCACGTGATTTTAGTACAATATAATATAATCTGAGATTGTATACTACATGAATGTTTGTTAATTCTCTTACGCATGCAATTCATTGAATTAACGCTCTTGCTTGGAACTCAATTCATAATTATAGTTTAATTGAATTCATAATTATAGACTATGATTATTTGTCATTGTACAAATATTTGAGTGGTTAATTGGATTCAATCACAATGCATTTAATAAGAATATCCAGTCTTTTTTCAATGCATACTCCTGTTTAAAATGTACATTTAATATTTACTCTGTTGCAACAAATTATAGTTGATTTATAACTCTTTTTTCGTAATTGTACAAGTAATGATCATAATTACAATCATTTCTGGCTGTATTTATTAGTTAATTGACGAATTCGACGATGCGTTAAATGACGCGTTTAACAAAAAAAAAAGTTAGTCTTTTTCTCAAACATGCACTCGTGTTAAAAGTGTGCACGTAATACATGCGCTATTGTAAAGATTTTTTTTTACATAATTACAGCTCTATGATATCTTGATGATGAATGTTTCTTTGATCTTTTACTAATCTCGTATCTTTTGCATTTTACGACTTGTATTTACGACGTCGTGACAAGTGTGAAAAATTAAGAAATATACTTTAATTTCTTACAAAGCAACGAAAAAGTATATTGAGCAAAATTTATAAAGTATCTTTATAAATATTGAATATTAATTCTGATGATGGACTTCAAGGACTTCAAGAATGTTAAGGACTTTCAGAAATTTGGTGTCTCGATTTCTTCTCGAGCGGAGTTTCGAGAACGGCAATCATTAACGGCAACTTTTTAATATTCATTAAGAATTTTGGTATTCAATCTTTGAATTAAGAAAAATATAGGTGTATTCGTGCAAGGTCCACTTTAATTCAACGACAAAGTTTTGTTATTTAGTTATATGCCGAGAGCTCGTCTTTTTACGGTGCGTGTTCTTTCAACAATTTTATTGAATACTAAAAAGCTTTTTACTATTTCTCGTTTCGGGATAGAATATCCTGTTCTTTTTATACATCTCCGACTTTCTGCCATTTCGGTGCGCAATGTCCGTGTACGTTTGTGCGACGCTCCCTGCGCCAATGCAATTCCGGCATTCCGGTACTCCGCAACGATGCTGCGCGAATTCGAGCGTTCACCGCGGCGTCGCGCAACAATGGAGTTTCATAGTCCAGCGAAAAACTATTATCGCCGTTATTGTGTCTGCCGTGACGATCAAATCAGTGTACATAGAATATCTCCGATCGACCGCATTTTTCCTTAAATAAACACTGTACGAGTACCCGAAGGGCATTAATTTCGCACAGTGGGGATTTGTATCTTCATATTTCTGTAATTTTGTAATTTCTCTGGATAAACGTTGAAATTATTTACGAGCGAGATAGTATTTTAGAACATCCAGAAATACATTATTTTTACTGGACATGGTCGGTAGATATGCATGCAATCTCGAGCGATTGCATGCATATCTACTGACCGCGCAAAAATGGAATGGCGTCGGTGATAACTTTTAATTGCCTCCCATTCGAAAACTATGAAATCCCGGAGCTAGGAGAGGGATAACAACGGTTTATTTATACATCTAATTCTACATTGTTGTTTTTCAAATTTTAAAAATTTTATCGTTGACGTTATCTGGTATTGAAAACGATGCGAAAAAGAGCGATATTATGCTTGTGTATAATTATATATGCATATGTAACTTTTTACGTATCATAAACTTGGCGACATGTCTCTCCAGACATTGCTTTTAGCTCTCACCGCTCGTATCTTTCCATTTTTATTTCTTGTTTCTTCTTTTCTAATATCCATTTCCATCGAGATAAAGTTCCCGTCGAGATAAATTATTTATAATATTAGTCAACGATGATTCGGTATACTCGCTGTGTGTTTCACTCGGCGAGATTTGACTTTTCTTCTTCGCGCAAAGCCGCGTATCACAAGTCGAGCTTGAAAGCTGGAGGTAACGATTTGAAATGAACAGAACGCCTTTCACACAGAACGGAAATATGCCCGCCGCGGCTCCTCCGGCAATTTATAACTGCGAATTTGCGCCGCTGGGACGTACAAGCTCCTCGTCATAGCGCATTAAACGTTCCGCATATTAAACGCTCCGCCGCTTATGAGTAACAATATGACCCCAAGTGGCATTAGTCGGAGAGAAAAAACATTTTACGTATAATGCAATCTTTCTTCTGTCTTTGAAACTTCTATAGAAGCGGGATGAAGCTTTTCGCATGAAATAAAAATTAAAAATTAATTTTTTAATGTCATAAATGTTGAAAATTGATAAAGACGGAAACCGAATTAGCTTCTAAAAAAGTTTCAGAATTTATATACGATGTATTTTCGAGTAAAATAATTAAAAAGTTGAATGAAGTTCTCCGAAAAGCTCCGTTCTTGTCTTCATGAAAAAGTTGGATATTTCATAATATAATTATGATAAAAATATGCAGGTTATATATAAACTGCTATCTGCTCGATTTTTTAGCTCGCTTTTGAGCATGTACTGTATACATTAGAGCGCACGTATTGTTGTCAGCGCACATATTATCATCACATTCACTCACGCACACTCAGTAAAGTGTAACAATGGAACGATTATGTTCAGTTGAGATGCATGTGTCGCTTTACACACTGGTCTTGTACATATGTGCGAGACGTTCACTCCGGAGTAATTTAGAGTAATTATGTTAGAAATCAACAATAAAGCATCAAACAAGACACTTCAAGAACAAGAACAAATGGCGGTCGCGCAGTGTAAAATTGACACTGAAATAACGTTTAAATCTGCCACGCGTTTTCAAGTAAAAGTAGAACATTAAATATTATGAGCGAAAGATTTATACAAATTCCAATTGATCGAGTATGGCATTATTTCAAAACGATTATATCGCAACATGTTCGGCTTTGTAAACTTAGTACTTATCGCAATATTTTCGGATTTTGTAGAAATAATGTGCAAACAGGTAGGGGATTTTAGGACCGATTTTATGGCTTTAACGGATTGACATTGGGATATTTTTGTAGATTAATTTTCATGGACATAAACCGGACATATTGAGAGAAAAATAATATAATTACTTTTGGCCTCAACCACAATTTTATAATATTTTTGACGATAATTATGATTAACATAATGATGCATATAATTAAGTTAATCATATTTCGTATTAGAAATGAAGAAATATTATAAAATTATGGTTGAGGTCAAAAGTAACTACATTTTTCTTTCAGTGCACGAGAATCAGTTCGGGATGATATTGAATATGTATTGTAATCGCCTTCTCTTCACAACGAATGTGTGCTTGACACATTTTTCGCTGGCGATGAACGTGACACGTTTTACATGTTTGCTGATCATGCGAATCGCGCAAATCGAGATCAAAGGATCACGGCGCAACCAATAATACAAGATTTTCGTCATAAATTCGCGGACTCGCGCGCCACGTTTTAAGCTGCGTGAGTTTGTCTTATGGAGAGCCGGCGCGCAATTTATTCTTCGTGCAATCCCCGGAGGCTTACTTTCTCGATTGCTAGGAAAAAAGCGAGCTTTACTGTCCCATTTACTCGCATAGGCCGATTCGTTTGGATTAGTAGTACCTAGTTATACGCCCCATAGAACTTGATTCTTATGCCGGCTTAACGCATTTGCAAGTACTTGCATCACCGGCGCGTTGCGTCGTCAAAAAAAAAAAAATTTAGTTTGTTCGTGATTGTACTGGATGAAAAAGAATATGCAACAATTAAAATTAATTAATTTTCACATTCATTTAATTTTGGTTAAATTAAAATAGGCAAGAGAATTTGAGAGAAATGCATCATATGACAAAAACATTAATTGCTATTGAAATATCAGAAGAGTTTTATGAATTACGTAGTATTGAAATTAAAATATAAATCTTTATTAAAAAAAAACAAATGTATCGTATCAAAGCTTCAAAAATTCCAAAACTCTAAAATGCTACGAAAATTCTATTTGGCTATCACTGTTATCGTTAAATAATAATAGTTTATTACCGTGAACATGTTAATGTATTTCATGGTAATGTATTCAATTTTTGGAAACATGCATATTCATCGGCCTCTATTCGGTTAATATTATCAGAATTCGATCCCCCGTAGTTCGTAGAATTTTCTGTGTATTTGCAGCTATGATACCAAAACGAGATTCATTTAACCCGGTGTTATATGTCATAGCGTAGGCTTGACATTAAATACAGTCACTACCGAGTTTCGCCAGTAACACATTCCGTATTTATTTAGAGATATCTAAAATTGGACACTGGCAGTTGGCCGCTTTTATGGACTTTCATTTTTATGATAAATGACAGCGGCATTTTTATATGCAGCGATTTGTTTTAATCCATGATCCGGTCGGGCACCGGGGATTGATTATGGAAACGGATTTTTAACGTCTCCCGACCTTGTCCGAATTTCATTTGACGGATGATTCCTCGATGAGACCATGCTTTTTCGCAAAAACGCATTACTTCCGGCGTCCATAAATGTATATACTGAATTTATTTTGTCGTTTTCCCGGCTGATGTATATACATATACATATTCGAGATTTATGATGAAGATTCGCGATAGTATAAAATGGAATGAATAGCATTTTCTTGGCTCAATCTTTCGCTATAAAGCAATCGCAAGAAAAAGAATTAATCGCATGTTCCTAATCACGATGTTTACTTCTATCTTGTACATTTTTTTATTGCTTTAAATTTGCTATTAAATTTACTTTTTTCGTTAAAGTATATTTCTTGCGGGTATATCGATAATAGCGTACGTGTACAGAATGTTAGGACAGCATAAAACAAGTCAGACACGTCTTGATGACTACATCGGGGATTATTATGCCAAGCTCGATTGCGTCGGTTATTTCCCGCAGATATTCAAATAACGTGCGCACGTATACAAACAACTAAGTAACCGAGGGGAAGTTCTACAAACTTTCTACGACGATATTCATGAAACGGACAATCGAGGCTGACGATTTGTCTCCCGTCTCACGGCAGCCCGCGTTGCCGTCCCGCACGGATCGCACAATCGAGCGAGTGGTTTAGAATTTTGAAGGAATTTCCTATATATGCCGGTACACACCATGCGCCACAGGAATGCGCCGCGTGAGAGTTTCGAACGCGGTGCGGCCAATATCTCCTTTGCGCGGGACGCATTATGCTCACGGCTTTTTACCTGGCGTGCAAACGCGGCCTTCAATTAATCCCCGTGAATCCGCGGGCTCCGAAATGGCATTCTACTGTCAAATCGCGCGTCGCGTTATTCCCCGCGAAACGCGCGTTATTCCCACACGCGCTTCATTTTGCATTTAATTGAGTTTCTTTCCGCGTTCTGCTTCCCGTTTAACCTCCATTGTGCGCGCGAATCGCATTAGCGTTTCTATTATCATTAAATAATGACACGCGAAGCGATTGTCAATCCACATTTACTTATCGTCGCAAAGGAATTTCGCACGATAATATTTATGTGTTATATCTCTGTTTCTCAAATCTCTTTAAATAACACATTACTTTTTCTTGTGAATAATTATAAAATGTATGTATTAAATGACAATCGTGTATATGCGAAAAAAATTTGGCGCTATTTTCGCTCTCTCGTAAATATTCAGTGCGAATGCGTAATTATTACGCGCTAGCGATGCATACTTGCGATCGTAGATAAAAATCATGAATATGGAATAGGTGAAACAGAAATTATATTAGTGAATCAAAGGCACGTGCGCGTGGAGTGTGCAAAAGCGATATCGTGACATTTTAATATTATTGCGGATTTTTATCGAATGTGGCCAACTGAATCGTTACTGAAACAATAGGTCACTTAAATGTCAATTTATTATATCGGCAAAAATTTCTTTCTTTCTTCAAATCAAACGAGCAGCTCNTTATATGAAGCCATTACGAAGTTTTAGGTTCATTAAATTATGCACACCCTCGTATATATTATGAGTGATTAATAATGTCTGTATCAATATCTATCAATCATTAATCATTTACGCACAACATTATGTAAATATAATGATACTGATGTATTTTGCTTTCAATAATGAAAATTCTATCTGAGGTAATCTGATTTATCTCGGAATCATTTTATGATAATAACCGAAGAATTTGGTCATGTCAAATGTTACTTGACGTTCGAAAATCTTTATTAGTTGTAAAAGAGACAGAGAATTGAGATTAGATTCAAATATCCACAGAGAGAGCTGTCTAAATATCATAGAATTTGATTTTTATCCCTTAATTTTTATCTTTATACATTGACGAAAATTTCGCAATGAGCGGTATTCTACGAAAAGCGCTTTTATTAAGTTGTCGTGTATATGTGATCTCGCTGGTAACATTATTAGTACAAAGTAGATTTCTACTGGGCATTCATTTACCATTGGTGACAATAGGACAAAGCCAACTCCGATCGGAAATAACCTTCTTTTTCAACTAAATTATCTGTGTGAGCACCGTGAGCACCTCTGGGAAATACTTCGCAAAAATATTGGTCTCATCGGTCTCACTGCCAGTTCAGGTAATTCCTATACTTAAACTTAATCGCCCGAATTTAAGTCCAGCCATGCGACCTTTCAAAATTAATTGTATCGAAAAATAGACGATTTTTAATTAATTTTATACACACACAGAGAGACATTATTCTGAAAAGTGTTATTCTGTTTTTATATCTCATTGATTAAGTAATAATTCTGTTTTATTCTAATGAGGAAAACAATGCTTATTTTAATTACATCTTTTCCTTTGTAAGAAAAAAGTAATTATATCATTTTATAATGTAGAAATATCGAGACGTGCTGAAGTAATATTTATTTTCAGAAAACGAGAATTATGTAACTGCCTTGTGAAACAATTGCGATATAAAATTTCTACGAAGCGTTTCCGACGAAATGTTAAAAATTGGGATTACGAAGCTTTCGCGACAGTCGAGAAATGAAGTGTATCGGTCTATGCAGCCGCCAATCCACTTTCATCGATTAATTCTGAGATATTCACGTCACACCTGCGTCTCTCATTCGAATTCTGCGTCGATACACTGTGGGTCCTCTTGCTATTTCTCGGGTCTGGCCATCGGAAAGGACACGCGGCATAGCACGCGCATACGTGACGACATACTTGAATGCTGGGAGACGTGTCCGTCCCAATGTCGGAGCGCTAATTAAAAGTGACCGTGTGAGTAAGTCGTTTTTTGCGGAGCGTCTCTTGCTTGTTTTAATCAACCAACGGCTTTGCCCCCCATAAACAACGCGCGACAGTCCTATCTCCTTTTTATTACTGGCCGTAATTAACTCATAAATTTAATAACGATAGGAATTTAACTAGCATTTATGCGCATAACTAGCTTAGATGTTGATTAGTTTGCGACACTATGGTGATTAGTTTTCTACTTTTTGTGCGAACACTGTCATAACATTAAGATTCCTTGCATTCCCGAGGTGAATTATGTTTCCTCGCGTTTCTCATCATCATATTACGCTTGCGTCGTCGATATTTACGTCTTCCTCCTGTCAATCCACTTTCTCAGTGCTTCTGTCTTTTTAGAAAATAGTGTTTTACTTTTGAGATAAAACTTTCACGTTAAATAGTTAAATAAATAGTAATCACACGTGTTGTGTCGGAACAATCATAATGAATATTTTTGTGTGTAATATTTTTGCCACAAAAATGTTACACAATGAAGAAACGTATTGATTGATAATAAAATTTTTAAATCGTGGACTGCACCAGTCGAAATATTAACCAGGAGTGCGTTAATCGGCTTAAAGTACGTTATCTTATCGTTCTTAGCGATTTAACCTACTGTACTTGCATCGCAGTTGCACCAGCACGATAGAATCAATATTTGCAATACGGATTAAGTCTGGAAATGTTTATCGTGTGAATCTGAAAGGAATTTTTCCCGAGGTATTTTATTTCTATTCATTCTTTTACTCGTTGGCACTACGTCAAAAAAGGAAAATTGTAATAAAGTAATAAATCAAATTACAATGACACGAAGAAAAGTTATACTTGAAAAAAATTCTTTAAAATGAACGGAAAAATACAACAGAAATATTATTGACTATTTCTAATTAAATATATATTAAAAATTAATTTCAAAAAATTCCAATTGTACCGCATTAAAGTGACATTAAATAGAATTGTTCGTTATTATATTTAAGATATCTATTATTAAAAGATGATGATTCGTAATGGATTTCGAATGTAAGGAATATTTCTGAGAAATAATTACACAATAAATGATCGTTAGTAATTTTGATATGCCACACATCTGACGAGTGACACGGGATAATTAATGAGAAAGAATGCACCAGATGTGCACATTTTGCTCCACGAAAACGATATTATCAAACTAAAAATGATGTCCTTTTCTCTACAATTTTCAGTTCGTTATAAACTTATAATTTTAAATTTATTCCATATTTAAGAAGACCTAGAACGATTATATTGTTCATGAATAAACGAACTTAATAAAGAATCACACGAATCATTTTCTCTACATAAACTTTTTCACTGCAATACAAACATTTACCAATAAAATGGCAAAATAATCTCGTATAATGGTAAATCGATAAGACGGACGGACGTCTTTTGAAGCAATACTCTCTCAGAGATCCTTTCCGCGTTACATCGCTCGATCCTGACATGAATCAAGCGGCGCTCTTATGATTGATCCATTTACCAACGATTGCGTGAACGGATGCGAGGCGGAACGTATCGCGTACTTCCAACCGCCTGACGTACAAAACATATCAGCTGTATTAAATTCGTCCGGGAATCTGAGCGAGGAAAAGGTCGGCCGGACGCCGCTTATATATACATATATATATAATATACATGTGTATAAAACGGCCACAAATATTTTGCCACGCGCTTGTGCCGAGGAGGAAAAAAAAGTCCGCTCGCAACAAAATCCGTTATTCGGAAAAATCATCGAAATAATCCGCCGATGACAATTCGTGCGCGCGTTTCGGCACGCGTGTCAAAATCGATCGAACGATAACAGGCAAGAAGTGCTGCCGGGTAATTTTCTGTCATCGTAAAGCAGCCGCGATAAGCGTTGGAATATCTATGGTATGCATATTATCGAGTGCCACATAGTCGTTTCAATATTCCTTATCCGAGTGGTCGTCGCCACGGAGAATAACCGGAGTTTCTCTATAAAAGCTACACGACGGTCGCATACCGGCGGTATTGACGTTTTCCTGTGATTTTGGAAATATTCCGCGGAATACAACCGGAAATATCTCCGTCGCTCTCGTGACACTTTCCCGATAAATCTCAGATCACCCCTATTATATGTATCAGCTGTAAAATTGAACCGCTCAATCATTATTTATGAACGTTCAACGTACCGAGTCAGTAAATTGATTTCTAATTTTATTTTGGTCGCGCTGTTTTATATATCAAAGAGTTGCTTTTAATTGCTTAAACGTGTTTCCGCGAGATATGGTATTATTGTTTCGCGATATATATATATATATATATATATATATATAT